>CM019151.1:141216532-141230231 GCA_009733165.1 Naja naja | reverse complement strand
GAGGAGTTTGGTCAATATCTGTCGGATAAGATTGCCCGATTCGGGCGGGTTGTCCTCTGATTTGCAGTGGTCTGAGGAACGAGATACAGGTAGTCTGGCCAATGTGATCTGGGATGAGTTCGATCCTGTTTCCGAGGATGAAGTGGACAGGATTATGCAGGCTGAGTTCCACCACATGTTTGTTGGACCGTGCCTGGCTGGCCTATGCCGCCAGGAGGCCACCTGCTTGGCTCAGGCAGTCATCAGCTTCATTAAGAGAGGTGTTTTCCCACGCCTTGAAGGAGGCGGTGGTGAGACCCTCCTGAAGAAGCCTGCCCTGGACCCAACCGTGTTAGACAACTTTCGTCCAGTCTCCAACCTTCGCTTTTTGGCAAAGGTTGTTGAGAGTGTGGTGGCTCAGCAGTTTCCACTTTTCCTGGATGAAGCGGACTACCTAGATCGTATCAATCGGGCTTCCGACCTGGTTTCAGCGAGCGGCATTGGTCGCGCTGATGGATGATCTCTGGAGGGCCGGGACAGAGGTTTTCCTCTGTCCTGGTCCTATTAGACCTCTCAGCTTTTGATACCATCGACCATGGTATCCTTTGCATCGCCCTGAGGGGGCTGGGAGTGGGGGCACTGTGCTCGGTGGTTCACCTCCTACCTCTCCGAGGCGTCATATCAATGGCAGGGGGCAGAGGTCGGCCGAGGGTGCTCTCATGTGGGGTCCCTCAGGGGCGGTTCTCTCCCCTGCTATTTTATCTATGAAGCGCTGGGTGAGATCATCCATGGTTTGGGGTGAGTTACCACCAGTACGCAGATGACACCCAGCTGTACATCTCCACCCTGAACCAAATCAGTGATGCCCTCTCCTGATGACCCAGTGCTTAGATGCGGTACGGATCTGGATGGCGGGAACATCTGACTCAACCCGGCCAAGACTGAGTGGCTGTGTGTACCAGCATCTCGGCCCAGTCAGGAATATCCATCTTTGGCCATAGGGGCGGTGTTGCCCCTGTGGATAGAGCAGAATTTGGGGGTCCTCCTGGATGTTGGCTCGGTTGGAGGAGCAGGTGGGAGCGCCAGGGGGCCTTTGCCCAACTCCGTCTTGTTGCCAACTTCGCCCATTCCTGGACGGGATGCCCTGCGCACAGTCACTCATGCCCTTGTTACCTCTAGACTTGACTACTGCAATGCTCTCTACTTAGGACTGCCCTTGCATACCATCCGAGACTGCAGCTGGCGCAGAATCGGGCGGGTGGTGATGGGAGTTTCCTGATTCTCCCTCCTGCTGCTGCCTGCATTGGTTGCCAGTTGCGCTCGGGTGAGATTCAAGGTTTTAGTTTTAACATACAAAGTCCTTCATGACATGGGTCCTCAATATTTAAGGGGCGACTCCTGCCGACATCGAATGCCAACCACCCTGTGCGAGCACACAGGCAAGGACTCCTTGGGGTCCCATCAGTGGGCCAATGCGGCTGGCGGTCCCCCGACGGCGAGCCTACTCTGTGGCCCCTGACCTCTGGAACCAGCTCCCCCTGGGGCTCTGCCTGGCCCCTGACCTCTGCACCTCCCGCCATGATTTGAAGACCTGGTTGTTTGACCAATCCGGGCTGTGACCTTTTCTTTCCTGGGGGTGGTGGTTTTATATTTTTAATGTATTTTAAATTTGTTTGGGCTTGTAATTGGGTTTAATCTCTTTTTAATTATTTATTGCTGTTGTTTCTTAGTTGTGAGCTGCCCCGAGTCTTCAGAGATGGGGCAGCATACAAGTCCCAATTATAAATAAAATAAATAAATAATAAAAATGAGGGAAATCCCAAATGGAAGAAAGTGGGAGAAATAGTTTCCTCATTCATAAATTGCATGTATATGAAATGAACTGCCCAAAAATTAGATTATTATTTAGTGGACTGCTATGATGTTTCTACCACACTTTGGATATTTTTGTTTAAGCTAGCTGATATCAGTTTTTAGAACAGAAAATTCCTTCATAGTCAAGAGCAGACCAGAGACTGTAGGATAAAGAAAAACTTTACCTCCTGTTTTCTGGCAACGAGACAGATTTGATTAAATACTTTATGTTATTTTACAACATATCAAAGCAGGGCAAGAAATTTCCCCCCCCAAGCATATTGCAGAGTATTTGGCAGCCCAACTAAATGCAGAATCTCTTATTCAGATAATTTAGAGAATTAAATCACCACAGTATTTGGGCTACAAAGAGAACTAAATCTTGTTTCTACTTCACAATGTACATTCAAAAAAATCTCCATGTTCAAAATTGAACATATCAGTGATCTCAATATAAGGTAAACTAGGTAAAGTGACCCTGAATCTTGGCAGGTGTTCAGGGTTTTTTTAATTATAAAACTGTCCTCCAAGTGTTTCAAGCTCTTTTCATGTGATTCATTTATTATTTTTAATAACCTTCACATCTTTTTGCAAAGTTTTGTATGTTACTTCTAGAAGTTCCCCCTTTTAAGTGTAAAACATGGAAACCATCTGCTTATAGACTGCGTCATGACCCAAAGCTCAAAATTAAAAAAATATTTTGCTTCAATATCCAGTGTCACCTTCCCAAATTCAGGGCTGTCTTAACAGCATTAAGCAAAGCAGGCAAAGCAGTGTACTGAAGCCCCTATGACAACTAAGCCATACAGTTGCTGTATTTATATGATACAAGGTGCATTGAAGGGTTAACATACACAAATTAGTATGGGGGACCCTATGCTTGTGGGGCCCATGGGCAAGTGCCCATCAGGTCCATGTGTTAAGACAGCCCTGCCCAAATTCCAAAGAAGGCAGAAATGTTTGGTTAACATTTCTGTTGTTTTGGGTCCACCATCCAATATATTTTTGTCAATAATTCACAGAAGTAGACGGAAAGAAATTGCAACTCAGCACATAGCCAGCTTACTGGTAATTGGGTTGCATTTGCAACCTGGCCAAAACAAATTGCCTATTCTTGACCATATCAGTTTAATATCCCTTTAGCCCTGTTTTAGAGATATCAGATATGGGCTGCAGAAATCTGCCTGGTCACTAAAAGGCAGCACAGAAACATAGTATACCAATTATTTTCTGCTGTCTAGTTGTTACCTGATTTTTTTAGCAGCCTAGATCTGATAGCCTTACTCTGTTCCCATCATGTTCATGACTCATACATTTGCTCATCCAGATAATAAGGTTGTCATCAAGCACAGCCAGAATATGATTGGAAATAGCTGGATCTATGTTGTGAGAGCTATTTTTAGTTTTACAGAAGTTCTAGATGTCATAGCAGGCTTTAACTGTCCTATCATGCCAATTTCCCCCTCCCATTTTTTTTCTAAACAAAGCCAAAAAAAAAAGGAAAGAAGGAACCATCACAGATAGATGGTTTTTGGGGTGGGGAAAAGTATAAGAAAAGTGAAACAACCATAAAGACAAAGTACCTTGCCACAAGTAAATGTGTTAGTTAACCTTATTGTCATCAGTTTTCACAACACACTTACTAATGCTATGTAAACCTGGGATTACCTATATCTAAATTTAATCCTCATGGCATTAATAGACTGGATCAGTTAACTTCTTTTTGGCATTCTCAAAACATATAGCCATCCTCATTGAACCAGGGGAATAAAACTCCTGTGTGTTTCCATTTTTATTTTATAACAATATTGCTATTAATCTGAAACATCAGGTTTATGGTCTGTGGAAATAAAAATAAGGAGATTTTAAAATTATTATAATATTTCCCCATTGGGCTTAAGAGAACAATTAGAGTTATAACTGAATACTGTGACAGAATAGGCTGCTTATCCATTTTCAAAACAAAAACAAAAAAGATATTTACTAAAAAAAACCTGCAAGAGAAGTAGAAGAGCCACACTTCCCTTAAATAGGAGTAGTATTACAGTCTATGGGGATTTGAAATTTGAGAGCCTTGGTGGTGCAGGCTGTTAAACACCTAGCACTTAGCTCCAGCTGCCTGAAATTAGCGCAGGCTCGAATCCCACCAGGCTCAAGGTTGACTCAGCCTTCCATCCTCCCGGGGTAGGTAAATTGAGGACCCAAGATTGTTGGGGGCAATAAGCTGACTTTGTAAAAATGCCGCCGGGGGGGGGAAAGCCCTAGTAATAAGCAGGCATATACAATAGAATGAAGGCTATTGCTGAGCACATTGGGTTGTGCTCCAAAGATGGTAATCAGCCCTGAGTCTCTGGAGAAGGGCTGCATATAAATGTGAATTAAAAAAAAACACTACCTACACCACATTAAAATCTCCAAGGTCTATTAGGATACCCTCATTCACTCTTTTGCTCTCTTTTCTTGAAGCCATTTTTTGGTTCAAATTCATTTAGCAACTACTTTGCAATTTACACAAAGAAAAAATATACAAGTAAAATCATTCTAGGTCTATTCTAGTTGACCCTAGCAGTGTCCTAGAATGAACAGCAGAGGTGATATTATAGCAGTCTTTCAATTAATTGAGGGGTTGTCACAAAAAGAGTGGTCTCCAAAGCATCAGAGTGCAAAAGTAAGGGATGGAAAATTATCAGAGAGTGATCCAGCCTAGAACTAAGAAGAAATTTCCTGACAGTAAAAACAATTTATCAATGGAATGGATTGACTTCAGAAGTTGTTGAGGCTCAGTCACTGAAGGGTTTAAAGAAGAGATTGGACAGCCGTTTATCCAGAATAGTATAGACTTTCTTGCTTGAGCAGTGGGTTGGACTAAAAAAATCTCCAAAATCCCTTCCAACTCTAGTTGTTCTACCATTCTGTTATTCTGTATATCCAGATTCAAGATTGGGACACCTAAAATCAGAGTGAGAATTTAGAGGCTTAGGAGACTGAAATTGGGAGAATATATGCTCTTTTGTACTGTATTTCATTCTTCAAAGAACTCTTCAGTTATACTTTGTCTCTTCTGTTAGAATGTCTAGGGAAAATGGCTGATATCTTTATTAAATTCCTTATTTCTGACACAAAGTATTATATTACTTGCATGGTAACCAATTCTCTGTAGGCACAGTGGAAATGAGGCAATAGATGATGCAAAGAAGACTGAAAATTCTTCTGTAAATTTTCTGATAGCTTATTATAAATATTTTCTCTGCATGTTAATGTTAACAATAATAATTGAAACACAGGAAGACTGAATTAGATCACTCATTTTTATAACATAGAGTATTGGCAAAAGGTTATGCAACATACTGAGCTACTCTTAGCTGAACCCATGATTTGTTAACAAAACTGAATAATTGTGTTCATATGTATAATACCTAGGTGATAAAAAATAAATATTTTTCACATCCTTAGGATAGCACAGAAACAAAAGGAATGATACATTTATAGGCTATATAATCCCTGTTTTAAAAGAGTTAAAGTTATTAATATACCAACAGATATAGACCATAACAATGCTTACTAAGCTAATTAATTCAAATTGGTATACTCTGCGTGCAGAAGAATCAGTAGAACAAAACCTATCCATATTTTTCAGAAATTACAAAAATCTGATTAAAGAAAGAAAAATATGTGCATTCATTAGACTTGCCTGGCATTTTCATTAAGATAAGAATAATTCATCTAGAACAGATGATTATATAATACAGACTGTATGAAAAAAGATGTCCCATCATCACTACTACCACCTATTCCACCAGAGTAACTATGCTCAGTGAATGGGATTTTATGATATATCCCTTCTACTATAATTAATAGTAGAATATTTTATATAAAGGCTTATATAAAGGCCTTTAGGAATTTGATTCGATAATAAAAAATTTACTTTCAGTATCTTCTTCTAAGCAAACCGAAAACTATGCAACCAAGTTAAAAGAAGCCAGGTTAACTATAATATTAATTAGAACCCAACATTAAGTAGTATAACATAATTCCAGTCTTTACACACAACAAAGCTCTGAGAATATAGATCTTAAAGATTTAGACTGACCCACTTCCAGAGAAGAAAAATTACATCTTGATAATTTATACACTAATTTTGTCTTGATCATAATTAATGTGAAAAGAATTTAGTAACCATCATACAGCAAAAATGAAAGTTAACATGGCTGTTCCACTTTTTTTTATATTCATGTTGGCTTATTAATTTCAATTATCCAGAATCTTGTAATTTGAAAAATATCCCCAAATATTTATAAATTTCAACTTGCTTAAGTGGATTTTCATTATTCAATTAATCTGTCATTTTGTGTGTATAGTCTTTTAACAAAGATCATGGCCTTTTTTCTTTTGGTAGCTAATATTCAATAATTTCCCACTGAAATAGATTGAGAGAGCATTCTTCTTAAACCAATTGGGGTCATGGAAAGTATCACTGCATCAACCTCAAATAATAGTACTGAGAGGTGTCACACATCATGTTAAACCAAAATTAAACAAACCACATTATGACTTTGTGTGATGAATGATTCCATTTATTGTAAAGTTTTTATGGTTTCTTTTTTCCTTCCCATTACTTTCTTCAAATGCCAAGCTTCAGTGATTGCTATAAAGAGGAAATTGAAAGGAAATAATAGGTAGGAAAATCTGTATTTTTCCAAAGTCTCTGATACTGAATTTCATTTGGTCCAAACATCCACCTATCAAAGGGTTTCTTAGAGATTTCCTGCCTTCAAATTGTGCGATTCATATCTATTGTTTTTTGTAATCATATATTTATTTTAAAAATTATTGATAAAAATGCCTATATACATTCAATATATTCAAAAGAAGAATGTTATTTTGAACACATCAAATTTTTATACATCAAAATTTTTTTGAAATTAAACTTAAGAAAGACATCATAAGCAAAGACATTTCCAGAAAGATACATAAATCTATGTGTTCAATATGTTGTAAAATACAGGTTCTATTTTCCTTAGAATCAAAGCAGCCCTGCTAAATAAATAGAACAGTACTGATTTTTAGATGGTTTGTGTTAGATTTGCATGAAGAGTCAGACGCGGAGTGCTTCAGTGAAGAGTTTATTAGTGACTACAGCTCATAACAGACCCCATTTGGCTGGGCTGCGGCTGCTACTTATAGCCAGCAGCCACAGTTGCCAGCCAATCAGAGTGCAGGGTTTTCCCACACTTTTTAAACCAATCATTTCTGACATTTTACAAGAACAGTTCAAACTTAACCAATGACATTCAAACCTGCATGCATAACAGTTTGGTCATTCTCTTGGATATCTTTTTGCTGTATCTAAGGATCTAGTTTATCTTCTGTCTGGTTTATAGTTTGTGCTTGATGAGGCACTTTATTAGCTCTCTGAAGTTACAGTTAGGTTTAAACTTCAAGCATTTTAAGCATTGCTAGAGTGTCCTGAAAGCAGAATAGGTATCTTTCAAATAATTTATTTATATGATTTAGTTCAGTTTCATTTGTTTCCTTCAGAAAAGAAAAATTCTGAACTATGAAATGTTGACCATTTTATATTACAAATGATTTTGGATGCACTTATTTCTATTAAGCAATATTAATTGTGTAAATCAACCAACATATTCTGTAACATTCAAACTAGCAGCAAAAAATGTTTCCATGATTAGTTCAAACATTAAAATGCATGGTGAATATCAGATTGCTTTGAGTTTCTCAAAAAATCAATTTCATGTGCAAACTAGACATCAATATCTAAACTAATTCTACAGATTTGTTTTTAGCCAAATTGAAAATTGATTTATGTAATTTAAAATATTAATTCCATCCTTTAAGGAAAAATAACGTATCAGAAGGATTAAGAGCTTTTCATTCCCTTCCTTTCTCTGTAATCACACTGGGAGCTGCAAATGCTAATAAAGATCAGAATCTGGCTCAACGTTTCTGACTCTCAGACAAAGATTTAGCTTTATTGTAACTTTAAACTCAGTCTACATTACATTTTAGTGGGTTGATTCATCCAGCCTTATCATAAGGGCTTAGTACTGCATGTACTTTGGAGCACTCTACCACCTAGTATAAAGTAATCTTGGAAGTATAAATCATAATATAAATACTGTGCTTGTGAATATAAAGCAAATTGAAATGTATACTCCAAGCTTGAAGATTTTCTGTCCGTGAAATGCTTAAAGAAATAAATGTATGTACCTAACCACTTCATATTTGAAGGTAAACAGTTGAGTTGGATACCTCTAATATCTGTAAACAGGAAAACCATTGGCAATTATATCTCTCTGCTAACAGTTCTTCTCTTGATTTTATTTTGTATTCCCCTTGGCAAAATTCTAGTATCTCATGATAGGTTAGCCACCTAGATTTGCCTGTTAATTCTTATCTATAAAATACTTCTTGTGCAACCAAGAGGTTTTTGGGCTCAACCTGGATTTTATCTATTTCATAGTCTCAATATAGTATGTCCTAACATAATGATTTTTAAAATCCACATTAACCTTAACTTATCATACTGCAAATATCCATGCCACCCAAATTCCAGATTGTGTCCTTCTAACTCCAAGAACCTTCTTTTTCTCAGCAGCATCCTCCCTTTCATCCAAACTGTAAGTTATAAAATAGAATTTCAGCTCAGGTAGATCCAATCCCCCTTTTTCCTTGCATCTTATAACACCTTATAACCAGGGTGAGCTTCAAAAATTTTAGCAACCGGTTGGCTGCCCAGTTGCTGGATGGGAGTAGCCTAGTCGGCCTCCTGCACCATAGCCGGGGGTGGGGTGGGATTTTTGCCCTTCCAGGGCTCTAGAGGCTTTCTTTGAGCCTCCGGGAAGGTGAAAACAGCCTTCCCGGGCTCCAGAGGCCTCTGGAGGCCGGAAACAGGCCAATTTCTGGCCTTCTGGAACTTCCAGAAGGCCCGTTTTTCACCCTTCCCAGAGGCTTTCTTTCAGCCTCTGGGAGGGCGAAAATGACCTCCCTAGGCTCCAGAGCCCTCTGGGAGGCCCATTTTTCACCTCCCCTAGCCTCTGTGTGGGCCCTGCACTTACCTGCGATCCAAAACAGGCTGCATGGAGACTCCTGGGAGGGGTGGAGCTAGGGGCTAGGGGTGGTGTTATGTATGCAGAGTTTGAATTGATTGGTTGTTCTTGTAAAGTGTTTGAAATCATTGGTTAAAAAGTGCGGGAAAACCCTGCACTCTGATTGGCTGTCAGCCGAGGCAGCCGGCTATATATAGCTGCCTCGGCTAAGCCAAATTGGGTCCGTTCTGAGCTGAAGTCACAATAAAACTTAAGAGCTGAAGCACTCCGTGTCTGCCTCTCTATGCAAACTTAACACTGGCGATGAGGTGGGATTCCCCTGAAGAGAAGGCGACGGAACAGAAGCAGAGCGAGATGGCTGCGCTGAACACCCCCAGCCCCGTTCAATCCGACGGCAGAAGACTGGGAGTCGTATGCAGATCGTTTCCAAATGTATCTGGAGGAAACGATCTGGCCGCCATTTCGAGCAGCGGAAGAGGGCGGTCTTTCTCGTACTGTGGTCCGGCGGTTTTCAAGATGGCGAAGGCACTAGCGGGAGCAGCAGACGTGAAGGTAATGGCATGGCCTGATCTGGAAAGGCTGTTAAGAGCCCATTACGCCACAAGTATCGTGCCTCATTAAGAGACACGAATTTTATCGTCGTGATCAGGGGGAAAACGAAAGCGTAAATGACTTCGTGGCAAGTTTAAGAGACATTGGGGTGTGCGAATTCAACAGTTTAGAGGAGGCCATGCGACCGTTTTGTGTTGGGCCTTAAAGACAAGGTATTACAGAGCAAGTTATTAATGAAACCTAAGATCACGCTGAAAGAAGCCATAGAAGAAGCATCTTCAGCAGAAGCCACCAAATCCTCAGCAGCAGCCATGAGGAAGATGAACAGGGCCACGAGCCATTCTGATGGGGAAAAGACCACCACAAATCATTGTGATGAACTAGATTCTGAGTCAGATTGCAGTGAGGTGGAGGAAGGAATTTACAGACTCAGAATGGAGCGGAAAAGAAAAGACCTGGGAAGAAAGAGGCAAGATTTCTACTGCAGAGGTTGTGGGGAAGCCACCCCGCACTGAATGCAAGTTTCTAGACACCATTTGCCTCCGTTGTGAAAAAGAGGGCACCTAGCAAGAGTCTGCAAATCATCCAGAACTCCACCAAACAGAAGGAAGTTTGCTGCAAACAAAGACAAAGAATTCAAGCCAAACAACCTCAGTGAGAAAATGGGGCGCAGCACAGAAGCAAATGGGAAGAATGAAACTCATCAGACAGTAACTATTGGTCATTCATCTTCTTTAAATAACAGAAAAGTGCATGTCAAGGTACTTATTGAAGGAAGGCCTTGCCAAATGGAAGTGGACTCAGGCTCATACCTATCTATGGTGTCATGGGACACTATTCAAAGACTGTTACCAGATATTCAGAAGACTCACTTCAAGAAGCAGGCATTGACTCTTAAAGACTACCAAGGGAACAAGATTCCAGTAGTTGGAACAAGAGAATTCAACGTGAAGTTCAAAGGCCACACCAAACGCCTACCCCTGACCATCGTTGACAAGGATCGCCCAAGTTTGCTGGGACTTGAATGGTTCAACCCGCTGGGCATCGAGGTGACTGGCATCAATCACGTGAGCAACACTGAGTGGGAAGAGGCCTTGAAGTCTGAGTTTCCAGAGGTCTTCAGCGACGGATTAGGCAAGTACTTGGGGACCCCTATCACTTTCAATCTAGATCCCAAGGTACAACCAATCCGTTTAAAACCCAGAAGGGTTCCATTTGCCTTAAAGGAAAAATTGATGCACAATTAGATAAACTAATAGCTCAAGGGGTTTTAGAGCCCACTGACCACTCCAGGTGGGAGACACCCATAGTCACACCAGTCAAGGCTGATGGGTCTGTAAGAATCTGCGGAGATTACAAGGGGACATTGAACCATGCGCTACAACAGAGCGCATATCCAGTTCCAGTGGTGCATCATTTATTACATTCTCTTGGCGGGGCACAGTCTTCGCCAAATTGGACCTGGCCCAGGCATATCAACAGTTAACAGTTGATGATGCAACTGCAGAGGCCCAAACCATTGTAACCCATAGAGGTGCTTTCAAATGCAAAAGGTTACAATTTGGAGTAAGTGTGGCACCAGGCATTTTCCAAAGCCTTATGGAAAGGATGTTACAAGGGTTGCCTGGGGTGGTGCCTTATTTTGATGACGTTTTAATCTCTGCTGAAAATGACACTCAGTTACACGAGAAACTCAGAGAAGTCCTAACCAGATTCAAAAAGCGGGTTAAAAGTCAAAGAAGACAAATGCACACTTAGAACTGACAAAGTAGAATTCTTGGGTTACATGATTGATAAACATGGCATCCACCCCACAGAAGCCAAAGTCCAGGCAATCAAAGAAGCCCCCAGGCCAAAATGCAAAACAGACTTGCAAGCATTTCTGGGACTCATTAACTTCTATCATATGTTTCTACCTCAGAAAGCAACCACTGCAGAACCCCTACATAGATTACTGGACAAAAAATCTGCATGGGTCTGGGGCAGAAAAGAACAAGCTGCATTTAACAATATTAAGAAACAAATCACTTCTGATTGTGTACTGATACAGTTCTCTGAGAATTTGCCTGTTGTACTAACTTGTGATGCATCCCATTTGGAGTGGGGAGGGTGTTGAGCCACATGCTTCCCAGTGGAAGGGAAGCCCCTATTGCATTTTACTCTCGCACTTTGACTAAAGCAGAGAGAAACTACAGCCAACTGGACAAGGAAGCTTTGGCAATCGTGGCAGCTGTCAAGAAATTTCATGAGTATTATATGGGAGAAGATTCACCATTGTCACAGATCACAAACCTCTTTTAGGCATTGTGGCAGGGGACAAACCAACACCAACAATCCTGTCACCAAGAATGCTGAGATGGACTGAATTTCTTGCTGCTTATTCATACAAACTCATCCACAGACCTGGAAAAGACATTGGGCACGCAGATGCTTTGAGTCGCTGCCCACTTCCTACACACACTGAGGACCCTGCTCCTGAGACTTACACCTTTTTCTAGAAACTGTTGCCAAGCTTCCAGTCCATGCTGCTGAAATTGCCAGAGAGACTGCCAAAGACACTTTATTGGCTCCTGTTATAGGCTGGATTAAGAAAGGTTGGCCACTTCAAGATCTGCCTCAAGGTTCCCAACCTTTTAAGTCCAGACAAACTGAGTTATCTGTATTAAGAGGATGTATTTTGTGGGGTAACAGGGTGGTTATTCCTGCAAAACTACAGAAAGAGGTCTTGGAAATGTTGCATGAGGGTCATCCGGGAATTGTCAGAATGAAGGGATTGGCCAGGAGTTATGTATGGTGGCCAGGTATTGACAAAATGGTTGAAAACTGGGTTGCTTCCTGTCCCAACTGTCAGGAAGTCAGGCCTGCCCCACCTCTTGCCCCCAAACAGGAATGGGAATGTCCTAGGGGCCCATGGTCCAGGATTCACATTGATTTTGCTGGCCCTACCAGAGGGCACACTTTCCTTATTATAGTAGATGCATACTCCAAATGGTTAGAGGTTATCCCTATGGCATCCACCACTGCTGAAGCTGTCATCAAACAGCTTAAGAAACTTTTGTAACTCATGGGTTGCCTGATGTGCTTGTTTCTGACAATGGTCCTCAATTTACATCCAACCTTTTGAATCATATTTAGCACAGCAGGGTATCAGACATGCCCTTACAGCCCCTGGGCATCCTTCGGCTAACGGCCGGGCTGAACGCATGGTACGCTTTACCAAGGAGAAACTCCAACAATTTGGTCCAGGGGACATCACTGAGAAAGTTGAAAAACTACTCAGTATCCAGCACATCACTCCCAGCCCATCCACTAATCTAACTCCTGCTGAGCTTTTGATGGGCAGGAAACTAAGGTCCACTCTGGATCGCCTCCATCCCACTTACGCACCCAACGCTCCCTTAGATTCCACCAGCAAGACTCGTACATTCAATGTGGGTGATTCTGTTTATGCTAAAACCTTGTAGGTGAACCACTATGGATTCCTGCTGAGGTAACCCAGATCACAGGCCCCAGGTCTTACAGGGTTCAAACTGAAAATGGTCTCTTGTGGAGTAGGCACATAGATCAGTTAAGGTCCAGACTGCCTCTGGAACATCGCCCTTGCTCCTCTCTGGATTCCATACCCACACCTTTTCTAGGGGAAGGGGAGATAATGGAGGTAATCAGCAAGTAAGAACCAACCCCATGTGTAACGAGCTAACACGACAGGAACCATCCCAAAACCTGTCACAGTGCCAACAACCATTTTACAAATGGAAGATTGCACATCACTACCAGACTTGGGTGCTGACCTTGGGTTGGAGTTGGACTGGGAGGAGAGACCAGGTTGTAGTAACCAAACAGGTTCTACCCTGACTAGTAGTCCAAGCATGGAGATGTTGACAGATACATTTCCTTTATCACAATGTGAGACTCCTAAAAACCTGAACCACGTAGGTCTCAACGACACGCAAGAGCCCCACCTATTTAAAAGAATACATTAGATAGATGGGGTTTGAGTATGGACTAAACCTAGTGGGGAGGGGTGTTATGTATGCAGAGTTTGAATTGATTGGTTGTTCTTGTAAAGTGTTTGAAATCATTGGTTAAAAGTGCGGAAAACCCTGCACTCTGATTGGCTGTCAGCCGAGGCAGCCGGCTATATATAGCTGCCTCGCTAAGCCAAATTGGGTCCGTTCTGAGCTGAAGTCACAATAAAACTTAAGAGCTGAAGCACTCCGTGTCTGCTCTCTTCATGCAAACTTAAC
>CM019151.1:141095536-141215532 GCA_009733165.1 Naja naja | reverse complement strand
TGTTATGTATGCAGAGTTTGAATTGATTGGTTGTTCTTGTAAAGTGTTTGAAATCATTGGTTAAAAAGTGTGGGAAAACCTGCACTCTGATTGGCTGTCAGCCGAGGCACGGCTATATATAGCTGCCTGCTAAGCCAAATTGTCCGCTCTGAGCTGAAGTCACAATAAAACTTAAGAGCTGAAGCACCGCGGTCTGCCTCTCTATGCAAACTTAACACTGGTGACAGGGTGGGATTCCCCTGAAGAGAAGGCGCAGCAGAACAGAAGCAGAGCAAGATGGCTGCGCTGAACACCCCCAGCCCCGCTCGATCCAACGGCAGAAGACTGGGAGTCGATGCAGATCGCTTCCAAATGTATCTGGAGGAAACGATCTGTCGCCATTTCCCAGCAGGAAGAGGGTGGTCTTTCTCATGCACTGTGGTCCGGCGGTTTTCAAGATGGCTAAGGCACTAGCAGGAGCAGCAGACGGAAGGTAATGGCATGGCCTGATCTGGAAAGGCTGTTAAGAGCCCATTAATTACAGCATCGCCTCATTAAGAGACACGAATTTTATCATCGATGATCGGGAAAACAAAAGTTTAAATGACTTGTGGCAAGTTTAAGTTTAAGAGACATTGGGGGTGCATGCTAATTCAACAGTTTAGAGGAGGCCATGCGGACTTTTGTGTTGGGCCTTAAAGACAAGGTATTACAGAGCAAGTTATTAATGAAACCTAAGATCACGCTGAAAGAAGCCATAGAAGAAGCATCTTCAGCAGAAGCCACCAAATCCTCAGCAGCAGCCATGAGGAAGATGAACAGGGCCACGAGCCATTCTGATGGGAAAAGACCACCACAAATCATTGTGATGAACTAGATTCTGAGTCAGATTGCAGTGAGGTGGAGGAAGGAATTTACAGACTCAGAATGGAGCGAAAAGAAAAGACCTGGGAAGAAAGAGGCAAGACTTCTTACTGCAGAGGTTGTGGGGAAGCCACCCCCACACTGAATGCAAGTTTCTAGACACCATTTGCCTCTGTTGTGAAAAAAGAGGGCACCTAGCAAGAGTCTGCAAATCATCCAGAACTCCACCAAACAGAAGGAAGTTTGCTGCAAACAAAGACAAAGAATTCAAGCCAAACAACCTCAGTGAGAAAATGGGGCGCAGCACAGAAGCAAATGGGAAGAATGAAACTCATCAGACAGTAACTATTGGTCATTCATCTTTAAATAACAGAAAAGTGCATGTCAAGGTACTTATTGAAGGAAGGCCTTGCCAAATGGAAGTGGACTCAGGCTCATACTATCTATGGTGTCATGGGACACTATTCAAAGACTGTTACCAGATATTCAGAAGACTCACTTCAAGAAGCAGGCATTGACTCTTAAAGACTACCAAGGGAACAAGATTCCAGTAGTTGGAACAAGAGAATTCAACGTGAAGTTCAAAGGCCACACCAAACCTACCCCTGACCATCGGATGACAAGGATCGCCCAAGTTTGCTGGGACTTGAATGGTTCAACCCGCTGGGCATCGAGGTGACTGGCATCAATCACGTGAGCAACACTGAGTGGGAAGAGGCCTTGAAGTCTGAGTTTCCAGAGGTTCAGCCATGATTAGGCAAGTACTTGGGGACCCCTATCACTTTCAATCTAGATCCCAAGGTACAACCAATCCGCTTAAAACCCAGAAGGGTTCCATTTGCCTTAAAGGAAAAAATTGATGCACAATTAGATAAACTAATAGCTCAAGGGTTTTAGAGCCCACTGACCACTCCAGGTGGGAGACACCCATAGTCACACCAGTCAAGGCTGATGGGTCTGTAAGAATCTGTGGAGATTACAAGGGGACATTGAACCATGCGCCACAACAGAGCGATATCCAGTTCCAGTGGTGCATCATTTATTACATTCTTCATGGGGCACAGTCTTCGCCAAATTGGACCTGGCCCAGGCATATCAACAGTTAACAGTTGATGATGCAACTGCAGAGGCCCAAACCATTGTAACCCATAGAGGTGCTTTCAAATGCAAAAGGTTACAATTTGGAGTAAGTGTGGCACCAGGCATTTTCCAAAGCCTTATGGAAAGGATGTTACAAGGTTGCCTGGGTGGTGCCTTATTTTGATGACGCAATCTCTGCTGAAATGACACTCAGTTACACGAGAAACTCAGAGAAGTCCTAACCAGATTCAAAAAGGGGTTAAAAGTCAAAGAAGACAAATGCACACTTAGAACTGACAAAGTAGAATTTTGGGTTACATGATTGATAAACATGGCATCCACCCCACAGAAGCCAAAGTCCAGGCAATCAAAGAAGCCCCCAGGCCAAAATGCAAAACAGACTTGCAAGCATTTCTGGGACTCATTAACTTCTATCATATGTTTCTACCTCAGAAAGCAACCACTGCAGAACCCCTACATAGATTACTGGACAAAATCTCTGCATGGGTCTGGGGCAGAAAAGAACAAGCTGCATTTAACAATATTAAGAAACAAATCACTTCTGATTGTGTACTGATACAGTTCTCTGAGAATTTGCCTGTTGTACTAACTTGTGATGCATCCCCTTTAGGGGGGGTGTTGAGCCACATGGCTTCCCAGTGGAAGGGAAGCCCCTATTGCATTTTACTCTGACTTTGACTAAAGCAGAGAGAAACTACAGCCAACTGGACAAGGAAGCTTTGGCAATGTGGCAGCTGTCAAGAAATTTCATGAGTATGTATATGGGAGAAGATTCACCATTGTCACAGATCACAAACCTCTTTAGGCATTGTGGCAGGGGACAAACCAACACCAACAATCCTGTCACCAAGAATGCTGAGATGGACTGAATTTCTTGCTGCTTATTCATACAAACTCATCCACAGGCCTGGAAAAGACATTGGGCACGCAGATGCTTTGAGTCGCTGCCCACTCCTACACACACTGAGGACCCTGCTCCTGAGACTTACACCTTTTTCTAGAAACTGTTCAATGCTGCTGATTGCCAAGTTCCCAATTGGCTCCTGTTATTTCAAATCTGTCCAGACAAACTGTCCAGACAAAGTTATCTGTATTAAGAGGATGTATTTTGTGGGGTAACAGGGTGGTTATTCCTGCAAAACTACAGAAAGAGGTCTTGGAAATGTTGCATGAGGGTCATCCAGGAATTGTCAGAATGAAGGGATTGGCCAGGAGTTATGTATGGTGGCCAGGTATTGACAAAATGGTTGAAAACTGGGTTGCTTCCTGTCCCAACTGTCAGGAAGTCAGGCCTGCCCCACCTCTCTCCCCAAACAGGAATGGGAATGTCCTAGGGGCCCATGGTCCAGGATTTACATTGATTTTGCTTTCCTTATTATAGTAGATGCATACTCCAAATAGTTAGAGGTTATCCCTATGGCATCCACCACCGCTGAAGCTGTCATCAAACAGCTTAAGAAACTTTTTGTAACTCATGGGTTGCCTGATGTACTTGTTTCTGACAATGGTCCTCAATTTACATCCAACCTTTTTGAATCATATTTAGCACAGCAGGGTATCATACATGCCCTTACAGCCCCTGGGCATCCTTCGGCTAACGGCCGGGCTGAACACATGGTACGCTTTACCAAGGAGAAACTCCAACAATTTGGTCCAGGGACATCACTGAGAAAGTTGAAAACTACTCAGTATCCAGCACATCACTCCCAGCCCATCCACTAATCTAACTCCTGCTGAGCTTTTGATGGGCAGGAAACTAAGGTCCACTCTGGATCGCCTCCATCCCACTTACGCACAACGCTCCTTAGATTCCACCAGCAAGACTCGCATATTCAATGTGGGTGATTCTGTTTATGCTAAAAACCTTGTAGGTAAACCACTATGGATTCCTGCTGAGGTAACCCAGATCACAGGCCCCATAGGTCTTACAGGGTTCAAACTGAAAATGGTCTCTTGTGGAGTAGGCACATAGATCAGTTAAGGTCCAGACTGCCTCTGGAACATCGCCCTTGCTCCTCTCTGATTCCATACCCACTCCTTTTCTAGGGGAAGGGGAGATATGGAGGTAATCAGCAAGTAAGAACCAACCCCATGTGTAACGAGCTAACACGACAGGAACCATCCCAAAACCTGTCACAGTGCCAACAGCCATTTTACAGATGGAAGATTGCACATCACTACCAGACTTGGGTGCTGACCTTGGGTTGGAGTTGGACTGGGAGAGACCAGGTTGTAGTAACCAAACAGGTTCTACCCTGACTAGTAGTCCAAGCATGGAGATGTTGACAGATACATTTCCTTTATCACAATGTGAGACTCCAAAAACTGAACCACGAGGTCTCACGCACGCAAGAGCCCCATCTATTTAAAAGAATACATTAGATAGATGGGGTTTGAGTATGGACTAAACCTAGTGGGGAGGGGTGTTATGTATGCAGAGTTTGAATTGATTGGTTGTTCTTGTAAAGTGTTTGAAATCATTGGTTAAAAAGTGCGGGAAAACCCTGCACTCTGATTGGCTATATATAGCTGTCTTGGCTAAGCCAAATTGGGTCCGTTCTGAGCTGAAGTCACAATAAAACTTAACAGCTGAAGCACTCTGTGTCTGCCTCTCTATGCAAACTTAACAGGTGGGATTTGCTGAACTGGTCATTAAAAATGATAAAATTAGCTACTGGTTTGCCCGAACTGGGGCGAACCAGTATCATCCCATCTCTGCTTATAATATCTTATATTTAATTTATATTTTTCCCCAGCTACACAAATTTAAATCTATACTTCTACTGTTTAAATGGCATCACATGTATTCTCTGAAATAAAAACATCAATCTAGACAAGACATTCATTTTTATCACAGAAATTCTCCCAGCAATGACAATTGCAGTTTCTCCATCTTAACACATGTTTTTTAAGTTCATTCTATGTCTTAACAGATTGTTTTAAAATAACATAGAAGTCATATTTGTTATACTGTTATACAGATATTTTACCTTCTTCTCAATCTTAAAAATCTGGTTTATTCATTAATTGTGCTTGACATTTTATTTTCATAATTTTTGGTTAATAACTTGATTTTCTTTTGTTAATTTTGAAACCTGCTCATGCATCAAATTCATTAATTTAACCATTAATGTTTCAATTCCTTTAAAGGTTCTTTTAAAACCAACACCAACTCATCTGCAAAATCCCTTAACTTTAATTTTTAAAAATCTTTACTCCCCTAATCCGTTCTATTTGTTTTACATCTTTATTCAATGTTTCAAAAATGAAAATAAACAAACAGTGGGCATCCCTGTCTTATTTCTTTTTATATCTTATAGAGTTTATTAGAGCTCCATTATCAATTCTGGGTGTGTTTTCTGTGGGAATGTAAATTGATCTTTCCCATTTTATAAAATTCTCTCCAAAATTCTAAAACTTTGAACAAGAAAGCAAAGTTCAAATGATTAAACACCTTCTCTCAGTATCCAAGAAAATTAATGTGGCTTATTTTTCATTATGTTGCTCAAAATATTCCAAAATATCCAACACATTTTTAACATTGTCCTTTACACTGTGTTTTAGGTAAAAAAACCACACTGATCCTCTGAATAAATTCCTACAAAATCATTCCAGTATATAAGCTGGAATGGTTGAGAACCATTGTAATCATTACAAGAATTACATTACATTAGCAAGTGGTAATCATTATTTAATAAAAGTATTGGCCTATAGTTTCTTGTTAAAATCATATCTTGTCCCACTTCACGTATTAGTACTATATTGGCCTGTTTCCAAATCTCTGGCATTTTTCTTCCCTGTAGGATAAATTCATTCTGTTTTGTAAAGGTTGTAAAAATTCATCCACAAAACATTTATAATAAAAATCTGATAATCCATCTGGTCCAAGCACCTTTCCTGACTTAATTTTTGATACAGCTTCAGAAATTTACCTTATTATTATAGGTAAATCTCTTATTTCTCCGCAATTCTCAGTAAATTTTATTTAAATATGCATCTATTTTATCCAGAACAATGTCACTTCCTTTGTACAAAACAGAATAATATTGATGAAATGCTTTTTGTATAGCCATATTATCCATTAGTACAGTATCTCCCTCTTGTAATTTCCTTGTATATTTTCTTTTTTTTTTCTTTTTGTAATTTATACACCAACCAATTCCCTAGTTTGTTTGAAACTCTCTTTTTTTTGGCTTCACATAGCTCATTTTTATTTCCATTTCTCTTACTGTTAGCAAAGACTACTAGCATTGTAAAAGCTTAATTTGTTGAGAAAAACTATTTTCTCTGGAAATTTCTTTAGTTCATCTTTTCTCTTTATTTTATCCAAAATAGCATGTAGTTCCTCTTGACTCTTTATAGTTCATTCTTATATTGTATAAAATAACCTCTAATGAAAGCTTTACTTGCATCCTAAACTATTCTTAAATCACCTTTACTTAAGCTATTTTCAAAAATTCTTTTAATTTCTTTTATAGTCCTCCATTATTGCTTCTTTCTGTAGCAACAATTCATTTAGTCTTCATCTAAAAGACCTATATTTCCTTTTATAAATCAAACTCACAGGACTATGATCCAAAAACAGTCTTTGATAATATCTCTACTTTAAAAACCTTAGTAGCAAAATTATTTGAAAGCCAAATAACGCCTATTCTTTACAAAGTGAAACTTGTTATCTGGAAAACACATTGTTTGAAGGAAACTGCATTAAGTGAGTTTGTATTGTGGCTAGTAAATTGCATTATGGCTTGGAGAGTAGCTTACACTTAGCTCATATTTTTTTAATTTATGTCATAAACTATTAGTCCAAGCAAACTTCCAAACATATGACTAACTAGCCAGTAGTTAAATCCAATTTGATAAATGGATCCTCATATGAAGAATATAAATTATAACCCATAAAATTCTGTTCATTTGCAAAAAATTAAACCTATGCATAATAATTACTTCTTTGACCTTCCTTTGTCTTGCTGTGATCATGCAAACTCATGCTGACTCCATATTTATAGTTATAATCACTTTTGAATTTCAGTTAATGACAAAAAGTAAAGATACTGCCCTTAATGTTTGCTTAATGGCTTCTGATAGCCCCCCTCCCCCCAGTTATCTTGTGTGGAAGATACAATGGTAAATAAAATTACCAAAAGCCGATTATGAGATAGCTGTTATGTTTTGAACTTTGGTTTGTTTGTGCTTTTATGCTCTTATGAACTGGTTGTGCCTTGGTCAGTAAGGGAAATGCTGTTATTATTCCTTCTACTAACTTAGTTTACAGAAGTTTCAGGCAGTCTTTTAACTATAACTTTCCTTTTCCAAGAACTTCAGTTTGATTTTTCATCTTCATACTCCTTTCATTGACTCTTAATCTCAGTAGTGACCTCACATTCTCCAAGTAAATGTCAAATCATAATAACTTCTCCACTTTGTTCTAAAAAACGTGATCAAGCTTCCCTTTTTGGAAAAATCTCATTAGTGAGAGTACATCTCTTTTTAATTGCTCCACTGAACCCTTTATGCCCTCTAGGGATATCTTCACATCCAGTGCTCACTGCATTGTCATGTTGATAGGTTTTACTTGTGACTCATCTGAAGTCTGTTTGCAATAGACCTTTCCCAGATAAGTTAAACCACTTTTTGTTTTTAAAAAGCAATCTATTTCACTGAGTTATTTTGCTGTTAGAAGAAAGCACCCCAGTCTCTATGGACATAAATATCTTTAGTTAAGCCTCCCTTGTGCGAAATATGCAACTGCTAGTGTGTCTTTCTGTTTTTGATAAAGACTATTAAAAGACTATTTTTGTCAGATAGGTGGCGTGTTACTATTGGAAGATGTACAAATGAACAAGCTAGATAGCTATATAATAGAAATCCTTAGTATTCTGTTTTATTGATGTCTTCTCTACCTTGCTGAGGAGAACAGGCTATAATTGACTAACTCTGACTACAAAGGTTGATTTTGACAAATGAGATTAGGGAAAAATTGTTATGCATTGATTTGCAATGTGATTGACTTTACTGAACCTAATTATAATTTGATGGTTTATTATGGGACTATTATTTGATCCCTTGAACTTTATGTATTATTGCCTCAATATAATTTAATTATTACATTGTTTTTATACATTGTAGATTAATTGTTTTTGTTGAATTTCTGTTTTATTTCAGGATTGTTGATGTAATATGTCTGTATCATTATATTTGGCATGGAGTAAAATTAACAATGACATTAATCTAGACTTTTGTAGCTGTTGACTTTTTTCTAGGGAGACAGCCTAAAATTATAACTAAGGGTTGCTTAATAGACAGTCTTGGCTATGTGGTAACTGCAAGAAACTGCTAGATAACTTAGTGGGACTAAAGAAATATTAGAGGTTTCAGGGACAAGTTGATAAAGCATAGAGGAGCATAAACAGAGAGGAGCAGAATGGGGTGGTTGGAATGAGATCTGTCTATAAAAACTGTTATGTATGTAGGTTTGAATGTTATTGGTTTATTTGAACTGTTCTTGTAAAATGTCAAATGGTATTGGTTTAAATAGTGCGGGAAGAAACCCTGCACTCCCATTGGCTGGCAGCTACTGGCTGCAGGCTATAAAAGCAGCCGTAGCAAGCCAGGAAGGGTCCATTCGAGCTGTAGTCACTAATAAACTCTTTGCTGGAACTCCTCGCGTCTGACTCTTCATGCAAACTTAACACTGGCGACGAGGATGGGATTTCCCTGAAGAGAAGCGATGCAACGAACAAGCAACAGGCGAGATGGCTGCACTGAACACCCCAGCACCGTTCGATCCGGCGACGGAAGACTGGGAATCGTATGCAGATCGTTTCCACATGTATCTGGAAGAGCGATCTGCTGGCATCCCGAGAGGCGGAAGAGGCGGTCTTTCTCACGCACTGCGGTCCGGCAGTCTTCAAAATGGCGGCGTTGGCGGGAGCAGCAGAGCTGAAGGTAATGGAATGGCCCGATTTGAAAAACTTTGAGAGCCCATTAAGCCCACAAGTATTGTGCCTCATTAAGAGACACGAATTTTACCGTCGGGATCAAGGGGATAGCGAGAATGTTTTATTTATTTATTTATTATTTGACTTATATGCGCCCCTCTCCCAAGGACTTGGGCGCTTACAAAATAAAAACTATACAACAATAAGTTAAATAAAACCAGATTAAACAAATCAAGCCGAATTAATACTAAAACCGCAGCATTAAAACTCTAAAAAGAACCACCCCACCCCAGGGTCACGGGTTGATTAAACAACCAGGTCTTCAGGTCGCGACGGAAAGTGCGGAGGTCAGGGGCCAGGCGGAGCTCCAGGGGAAGTTGATTCCAGAGGTCAGGGGCGACAGAGTAGGCCGTCGAGGGGGACCGCCAGCTGGCACTGTCCGACTGACGGGACCCCAAGGAGCCCTGTCTGTGAGATCGCACAGGGCGGTTAGTGTTTGATGTCGGCAACAGTCGCTCCCTTAAATAATAGGGACCCATGTCATGAAGGACTTTGTATGTTAAAGTTAGAACCTTGAACCTCACCGAGCAACTGGCAACCAATGCAGGCGCGCAGGGGGGCAACATGGGAGAACCGGGAACTCCCATCACCACCAGCCACCGCATTTTGCACCAGCTGCAATCTCCGGATGGTGTGCAAGGGCAGTCCTAGGTAGAGAGGCGTTGCAGTAGTCGAAGTCGTAGTAACAAGGGCATGAGTGACCGTCGCAGGGCATCGCGGTCCAGAACGGCGGCTGGCGAACCAGCGGACCTGGGCAAAAGCCCCCTGGTGACAGCTCCCACCTGCTCCTCCAACTGGAGCCGTGCATCCAGGAGGACCCCAGGTTCTTGCCCTATCCACAGGGGCAGCACCACTCCCCTATGGTCAACGATGGACATTCCAAACTGGACCGCGATGCCGGTATGTACAGCCACTCAGTCTTGGCGGGTTGAGTCAAGCATATTTCCGTCCATCAGATCCGTACTGCATCCAGACAGCGAGTCATCACGGAGAGGGCATCACTGATCTGGTTTGGGGTGGAGATATATAGCTGTGTATCATCAGCATATTGATGATACTCACCCCAAAACCACGAATGATCTCACCCAGCGGTTTCATGTAGATATTAAATAAAAGGGGAGAGAGGACCCGATCTGAGGGACCCCACAAGTGAGTGCCCTCGGGGCGATCTCTGCCCTCCCTGCGCCGATGACCGCCCAGAGGTAGGAGAGAGCCACCGAAAAACAGTGCCCCCCCCCCACCCCACCAGGCGCGCAAAGGTTACCATGGTCAATGGTATCGAAAGCGCTGAGAGGTCTAACAGGACCAGGACAGAGAAAAACCCCTGTCCCGCCCTCCAGAGATCATCCATCAGTGCGACCAATGCCGTCTCGTGCTGAAACCAGGCGGAAGCCTGATTGGCATGGATCTAGGTAGTCCGCTTCATCCAGGAAAAGCGGAAATTGCCTGGCCACCACACTCTCAACAACCTTCGCCAAAAGCGAAGGTTGGAGACTGGATGAAAGTTATCTAACACGGGTCAGGGCAGGCTTCTTCAGGAGGGGTCTCTTTCAGGGCGGAGGAAAACACCTCCCTTAGCGGCGTTGACAACTGCCGGATCCAACGCAGGTGACCTCCCTGGCGGCATAGGACAGCCAGGAAGGACACGGGTCCAACAAACATGTGGTGGAACTCAGGCGCCGCATAATCCGTCCACTTCATCCTCGAAACAGGATCGAACTCATCCCAGAACATACTGGCCAGACTACCTGTATCCCGCTCCTCAGACCGCTGCAAATCAGTGGACAACCCCCGAATTCAAGTGATCTTATCCGACAGATATTGACCAAATTCTCAGCCCTTCTCGAGCGGATCCGCCTCCCCAGGACAAAGGAGAGAGCGTAATCCGAACAGGGCGGCTGGACGGTTATTCTGGACGCTATGAGGGTGGAGAGATAAGACCTTCTCGCCACCCTCATAGCTAATGTTAATGACTTCGTGGCAAGTTTAAGGGACATTGGGGGTGCTTGTGACTTTACCAACTTAGAAGAGGTTTGTTTTAGGCCTAAAAGATAAGGTCTTACAAAGCAAACTTTTAATGAAACCTAAGATCACATTTAAAGAGGCCATTGAAGAAGCTGTTTCAGCGGAAGCCACCAAGTCCTCAGCTGCGGCCATGAAAAAGATTAACAAGGCCTCAAGCCAGGCCTCAAGCCATTCTGATGGGGAAAAATCCACAACTGCTCATTGCAAACAAATAGACTCTGATTCTGATGGCAGTGAGGCAGAGGAGGGGATTTTTAAACTCAGAATGGAGAAGAAAAGAAAAGACTCTGGGAAAAACAGGCAAGGGTTCTATTGCAGAGGATGTGGGGGCACCCCACTGAATGCAAGTTCTTTGACTCCATTTGCCTACGTGAGAAACGGGTCACATAGCCAGAGTCTGCAAATCATCCAGAACTCCACCAGTTAGGAAGAAATTTCCTGATAGAGACTTTAAGCCCAACAATTTCCTTGAAAAAATGGGGCGAAATTTAGAAGCAAATGGCAAGAATGAAAGTCACCAAACAATCACTATTGGTCATTCTTCACCCTTAAAAAGCAGAAAAGTACATGTGAAGGTGTTTATTGAAGGAAGGCCTTGCCAAATGGAAGTGGACTCAGGCTCTTTTTTTTTTTAGAAAAAGTTTATTTACAATTTTAAAAAAACACACAACATACAGACATACAGTCACACGTAACATAAATACATCACACATTATCATTTCTTTTTTTAGTTGCAGATCGAGTATGCATTTTCCCATGTAATATTACAATCATATATAGTCATAAATATTTCTTCAAATAACGTTCGCTTGATTTAGCCTCTTTTAGAGTTTTCCCTTATCTCGTTTTCCAAGTTATTACATAACCTATTATCTGCTATCTCCTGTTTTCTGTAGATTCTTATGTTTCAAATAGTACCTTATTTTCCAACATTCCCATTCCCTCCGTTCTTATATTCCACCCAGTTGTACCACATTTCCCATACCTTATAGTAATCTGAATCTTCTTTTCCATGTAGTTTGAGAGTTAATCTCTCCAATTCTACACATTCATACATTTTCTTTATTACTGCTTGTATAGACGGAATTGAAGATTCTTTCCATTTTTGAGCTAAAACGATTCGGGCCGCTGTTAACAGGTATGCAATCAGGTATTTGTCTTTTGGGGGAGCTTTTCTTTATCATTCCAAGTAGGAACAGTTCTGGTTTCCACTCCAGCTCACAGTTCATCACATCCTCAATCCAATTTTGATTCCCATCCAATATTTTTTAATTTTGGGGCATGTCCACCACACATGGTAGTAAGTGCCCGTTTATCCTGGCACTTCCAACAATTTGGGTTTGCCTGGGGGAATATTTTTGCTAGTCTAGCCGGGGCCAAATGCCACCTACACATCATTTTGTATTGATTTTCTTTTGTATGCCACTGACTTTGTGTATGTTAAATTTTCTTCCCAAATATCTTCCCAGTCATTCAAATCCAATTTGTATCCTATATTTTGCTCCCAAGCTACCATTGGTCCTTTTACTAATTGTCCTGCTCTTTCCTGTTCTAATAATAATTTATATAATTTGGATATTAATTTTTCTTCTGGTCCCAAGAGTAGTTTATCCAGATTTGTATTCTTTGTTTCTATTCCATATTCCTTTATGTCTTTGTTGTATCTTGTTTTAATTTGTAGATAAACCCAACTATCTATTGATATACCTTGTGTTTCCAAGTCCTGTTTTGTTTTTAATTTTCCATCTGTATCCAATATCTGATAATATTTAAGTTTTTTATTTAAGTCCATTGTGTTAGTTAAAGGTTGCCTCCATTGTTGAGAGCCACCTTGGTATTTTTATATAGTTTTTCTTCCTTATTTCGCCCAATTTTTAATCAATGAGTGATTATATGTTTCGTTGTATGTTTTTGTCTTTTGTCAGTCGGGTTCCATAGAAGTGCATGCCATCCTATTTGTAAATCATGCCCTCTAGTGTTAGCATTCTCTTATTTTCTAGCCTCACCCATTCTTTTATCCATAACAAAATCGCAGCTTTATAATAAATTTCCCAGTCTGGGAGTCCCAATCCTCCTCTGCTTTTATCATCCTGTAAGTATTTTTCTTTATTCTTGCCCTTTTTCCCATCCAAATAAACTTCATTGTCATTCTATTCAAATCCATAAAAACTTTTTGTTTGTTAATATTGGGATTGTCTGGAATAGATACAAGACTTTGGGTAGTATGTTCATCTTGATTGTCGCGATTCTTCCTAACAGGGATATTTGCAATTTACTCCAGATTTCCAAGTCCTTTTAATTTGTTCTAAGATTTTTATATAATTATCTTCCCATAACATTGTTGTTTTTGCCCTTATCCAAATTCCTAATATTTTATTTTATTTACTATTTGTAATCCCATAATTTCTTCGGTTTCTTTTTTTGTTTGAAATTTGTTATATTTTAACTAGTAGTTTGGTTTTTCCCCTGTTTACTTTTAGTCCTGCTAGTTCCCAAATTGCTATTTCTTTCAATAATATCGGGCCCGCCTCTAAAGGTTCCTCTATCATAAATACCATATCGCTCAAGAATGCTTGTGTTTTGTATTCTTGATTCTTAATTTCACCTTTCCATTTCCCCTAATTCTAATTAATAGTGTTTCTAGTACTGTGATGAACAAACAATGGTGATAAGGGGCAACCTTGTCGACTCTCTATTTTAAACATTTTAGAGGTCTCTCCATTTACTAATATGTTTGCCTTTTGGGTGTCATATATTGCGGACTCAGGCTCTTATTTATCTATGGTGTCATGGGACACTATCCAGAGACTTTCCCAAAATTCAAAAGCATTTCCAGAAGCAAGCACTGACTCTCAAAGACTACCAAGGGAACAAGATTCCAGTAGTTGGAGCGAGAGATTTCAACGTGCAGTTTAAAGGCCACACCAAACGCTTGCCCCTGACCATCGTGGACAAGGATCGCCCAAGTTTGCTGGGACTTGAGTGGTTCAAGCCACTTGGCATCGAGGTGACTGGCATCCATCACGTGAGCAGTTCTGACTGGGAAGAGTCCTTGAAGTCTGAGTTTCCAGAGGTCTTCAGCGGGACTGGGCAAGTATATGGGGACCCCTATTGCTTTCAGCCTAGACCCCTGTGCCCCCAATTGCTTAAAGCCCAGGAGGGTCCCATTTGCTTTAAAGGAAAAATTGATGCACAATTAGATAAGCTCATTGCTCAAGGGGTTTTAGAGCCTACTGACCACTCCAGATGGGAAACACCCATAGTCACACCAGTCAAGGCTGATGGGTCAGTGAGAATCTGTGGTGACTACAAGGGGACACTTAACCATGCGCTGCAGCAGAGCGCATATCCCAAAGTTGTGCATCATCTGCTCCATTCCCTTGGCAGGGGTACAGTATTTGCTAAACTGGACTTAGCTCAGGCATATCAACAATTAACAGTTGATGATGCCACTGCAGAGGCACAAACAATTGTGACTCATAGAGGTGCCTTCAAATGTAAAAGACTACAATTTGGAGTAAGCGTGGCACCTGGCATTTTTCAAAGCCTTATGGAAAGAATGCAAGGACTGCCAGGGTAGTGCCTTATTTTGATGATGTATTAATCTCTGCTGAAAATGACACTCAGCTTCAAGAAAGACTCAGAGAAGTCCTTACCAGATTCAGAAAAGCGGGTTTAAAAGTCAAGGAAGACAAATGTACACTCACAACAGTATTAAGAGACTAAGAAAGCTGTTTGGATCTGGGGCGGAAGGAACAGTCAGCATTTAACAGTATTAAGAGACTAATCACGTCTGATGCTGTGTTGATACAGTTCTCTGAGAATTTGCCTGTTGTTCTGACTTGTGATGCATCCCCTTTGGAGGGGGTTGAGTCACAGGCTTCCCAATGGAAGGGAAGGCCCAATTGCATTTTACTCTCGCACTTTGTCCAAAGCAGAGAGGAATTATAGCCAATTGGACAAGGAGGCTTTAGCAGTTGTTGCAGCTGTTAAGAAATTTCATGAATATCTGTATGGCAGGTCATTCACCATTGTTACAGATCACAAACCTTTATTAGGCATTGTGGCAGGAGACAAACCTACACCTAATATCCTGTCACCAAGAATGCTGAGGTGGACTGAATTTCTTGCAGCCTATTCATACAAACTGATTCACAGGCCTGGCAAGGACATTGGACATGCTGATGCACTGAGTCGTTGCCCACTACCTTGCCACAAGGAGGACTTTGAACTTGAAACTCACACCTTTTTCCTGGAGACCG
The DNA here is from genome assembly GCA_009733165.1 of Naja naja. Taxonomy (NCBI): domain Eukaryota; kingdom Metazoa; phylum Chordata; class Lepidosauria; order Squamata; family Elapidae; genus Naja; species Naja naja. The sequence continues at coordinate 141,200,300 of CM019151.1, read as the reverse complement.
TGGCTAAGCTTCCAGTCCATGCTGCTGAGATTGCCAGAGAAACTACCAAAGATGCTGTGTTGGCACCTGTTATGGGCTGGATTAAGAAAGGTTGGCCTCTTCAAGATCTACCTCACCTTGCCCAACCTTTTAAGTCCAGGCAAACTGAATTATCTGTATTAAGAGGATGTATTTTGTGGGGTAACAGGGTGGTTATTCCTGCAAAACTGCAAAGGGAGGTTTTGGAAATGTTACATGAGGGTCATCCTGGGATTGTAAGGATGAAAGGTTTGGCCAGGAGTTATGTATGGTGGCCAGGTATTGACAAAATGGTTGAAAACTGGGTAGCATCTTGTCCCAATTGCCAGGTAGTCAGGCCTGCCCCACCTCATGCCCCACACAGGAATGGGAATGTCCTAGGGGCCCATGGTCTAGAATCCACATTGATTTTGCAGGCCCTACAAGAGGGCACACTTTTCTAGTGCTAGTAGATGCATACTCTAAATGGCTAGAGGTAATTCCCATGACATCCACTACAACTGAGGCTGTCATCAAGCAGCTCAGAAAATTGTTTGTAACCCATGGGTTACCAGATGTCCTTGTTTCTGACAATGGCCCTCAATTCACATCTAACATTTTTGAATCCTTTCTAGCTCAACAGGGCATCAGACATGCCCTCACTGCCCCTGGGCACCCTTCGCCAATGGCGGGCTGAACGCATGGTGTACGCTTTACCAAAGAGAAGCTTCAGCAGCTGGGTCCTGGGGACATCACTGAGAAGCTTGAAAACTTCTTAGTGTTCAACACATCACTCCTAGCCCATCAAATAACTTGTCCCCAGCAGAGTTGTTGATGGGCAGGAAACTTAGGTCTTCCCTTGACCGCCTTCATCCCACTTACGCACCCAACGCACCACTGGATTCCACTTCCAAAGTTCGTTCTTTTAGTGTGGGAGATTCTGTCTATGCTAGGAACCTTATAGGTGAACCTTTGTGGATTCCTGCTGAAATAACTCACATCACGGCCCTCGTTCTTACAGGGTACACACAGAGGATGGCCTCCTCTGGAGCAGGCACATTGACCAACTTAGATCCAGGTTCCCTCAGGAACATCACCCCTGTCTCCCTCGGGGTCCCTCACCTGATGTCTCTTCTAGGGGAAGGGGGAACAGGAGGAAAATCAGCAAACAGGAATCAACCCCATGTGTAACGAGCCATTTGCGACAGGAACCATCCGAACCCTGTCACAATGCCAAGATCCATCCTTAGAAGTGGAAGATTGCACATCACTACCTGACTTGGGTGCTGACATTGGAATGGAGATGGGTTGGGAGGAGAGACCAGATTCTAACAGTCTAACAGGGTCTTCTTCCACAGGAAGTCCCAACAGGAAATGTCAGTAGACACATTTCCCTCTCACTGGGTGAGAACGTTAAAACTTCTGAACCACGAAGGTCTCAACGTTACGTAAGAGCCCCACCTATTTAAAGGAATACATTAGATAGGTTGGGGTTTGGTATGGACTGAACCTAGTGGGGAGGGGTGTTATGTATGTAGGTTTGAATGTTATTGGTTTATTTGAACTGTTCTTGTAAAATGTCAAATGGTATTGGTTTAAATAGTGCGGGAAGAAACCCTGCACTCCCATTGGCTGGCAGCTACGGCTGCAGGCTATAAGAAGCAGCCGTAGCCAAGCCAGGACGGGTCCATTCGAGCTGTAGTCACTAATAAACTCTTTGCTGGAACTCCTCGCGTCTGACTCTTCATGCAAACTTAACAAAAACTGTAAGTAATAAATATTTATTGTATAAGGGCAGCAAAGGGCTGGTAAAACTACCTGAGTACATTAAAGGATAATGCCAAGAAATACAAATCATGCACAATCCTCCTTCCTTTTTCTCACTTTAAGGAGATTTTAAAAAAATCTTTTGAGTCCCTCTGTCTTCGTTTTCCAACATAGTAGAAAGTTAATTCTAGCTCTATAGAAATGATGGATATCATCCTATATTCATAGACTAAGTGTAATCAAGACACACGATACAGGTTAATTTATAGAAATTCAACTGCTCCAGCCACTGATGATTACAACTTGGGAAAATTTGATTTTATAGTATGGGATACTTCTGTTACTATAACTATTTAGGTATAAAATAAACCCTATCCTTTGTAAAGAAATCCTAGAGCAAAAATAGCTCAGAAAAACCATTATATCATTATTTCTTTTATGCTTTCTTAACACAGAATGATTCTGGAATAGAAATAATTAGAGAACATTATTGCAAGATTGAATCTGGGTCAGTTGCCTTCATTTGTGAGAGAATGTTATTATTATTAGAACTTTAAGCTTATCTTTTCACCTAACTTTTTGACAGCTTAAGAAAATGCAAAATATTCAGACTGATTTTAAATAATATACATCTGCAAAAATATATACTGCTTAATGTTGGCAACATTGATTCAGATAGGTGATGAGTAAAATGAACATGTCTGAAACAGCTGGAGATTCAATGATGTTTAAGACCTTGAAGCACTCTTATACAGTGAAGCATCAACTAAATTGCATGCATGAGTATAATGAAATGCAAAAAAATGTCATCTGTGAGAAAGGTAGTTATACAGTATATCTAGGCAGTTTCAAGTTATTCAATCCACAAAGAAAGGTGATAAGTAATAGTTCATGCATCTTAATGTCTGAAATGTGGAATCTTGAACTAAAAATGTAGGCAACAAAAGAGGGAGCATACTTGGACCCATTTGTTTATTTCTTGTAGAAATCTATCACAGGCTGAGAAATTCTCAGAGGTAATGTCCCAAATGTCTTCAATTTCCAAGGTTTAGAAATACTGGACTAGATTATATGCTATTGCTGAGATAATTTTATGGACATGTTCTGTCCTCACTATACGTTAATCGATGTGCACCTTGACATGCAGCTAAACCCACCTATGCTCCAATAAAACAGACCATGTGTGTAGATCATAATCAGTGGTGGGATTCAAATTTTTTTACTACCGGTTCTGTGGGCATGGCTTGGTGGGAGTGGCAGGGGAAGAATACTGTAAAATCTCCAGTTAGAGGTGGTATTTGCTGGTTCTCTGAACTACTCAAAATTTCTGCTACTGGTTCTCCAGAATTGGTCAGAACCTGCTGAATACCACCTCTGATCTGAATGCTTTATTGGAAGAACAGGATATAGTGAAACTGGGGAAAATAGGAATACATACAATGAGAACCAAATACAAGATAAGCCAAGGGTCTTCATACTTGACAGGTTTAAGACTTGGGGACCAACTCCCAGAATTCCTGAGCTAACCTGATTGGAGGAGGAATTCTGGGAGTTGAAGTCCACAAGTCTTAAAGCTGTCAAGTTTGAAGACCCCTAGATAAGTAGTATTGAGTTACTGCTGAACAGAACAGTTAATAATTAGAAGTAAACTAAATCTCAACAGCGATGCTCTGTGTATGGGGTATGTGTTTGTCCTTGGATGACCATGTGCCACAGATTAAGATGGACTCTTCTTTGTGCTTCTGCCTTTGCCAAATGCTAAAGGAAATTGAGTCCTGCTTCCCAGCGTGTACTTATTTTGAAAGTGCTGGCTGACAGGTAAAGAGGTTAGGTCAGCTTCAAACAATATAATTGGTATTTATCTCTCCAACCAGGGGCTAGAGAGTATATAAAAGTTATGCTAGGGCTTGACAGGACATATCCATGAAATGGCTAGCAGTTGACAGTGACTGACATTTAAATTAGTTTTGTTTTAAATGAGTGTTTCCCTGTTATGAATGCTTCTGTGTACGATTTTGTGTGCAAGCAATCCTCCTTAACAATGCATTTTGGTATGCTATTTTCAGAAAAGATAGACTTTATTATTTGTCCTTAATATGTAGGCTTTATAATGCATTTTTAAAAAATTGATTAACAGCATTGTAAAATTTGAAAAAGCATACTTTTCAAAGAAAATTATGTTTTAGTTTGCATACTGAACAGATGTTTCCTCTGTAACCTCTAAGTTTTGCAAGATGATGATTGAGACTACAAGTAATGTTTTTGCTTTAACTATTAGAATCTCCCATCTGAAAACATTCTCTGGATTGGAGATACTCTTGTAATACCCTGGTGGGAATCAAGCAAGTTAGAGGAGAAACTATGAACTATAGTACTATTCTGACTTGATAAAAAGACTTTTAGATATTCAAGATATTCTTAATGCTGGCTATCCAATGGAGAGAGAAAGAGTGGCAGAAATAAATAACACTTTAATTTCTTCATGAATGATTTACAAAACAGACTGCTATAGAAAACATGTAAACAATGGATGGTGTGCCTTCAAGTTTTCCATTCTAATTTCATGAATCGATGGCTGGCACACCCCCTCAAGGACCTTTAGCAGTAGATTTTGTTGTATTGGACTACAAGACCCCAGGGAAGCGTAGAGGGAAACCACCTTCAGCTATTTGATTTATTTAGTTTACCCTATTTATCACCCTCATTTTAAAGGACAGCTTCCAGATTGTTATTGGCTGTTGCAGTATTCAGTGACCCTACCATGATTACATAAAGAAAAATGGTATAATCAGCTTCCGCTCTGACTCATCTTCAGTCTGGTAGCTGAAACCAAGCCCCCTAGTGTTAATCATAACATTTATTTATTTTTTTAATAATCATCTGCTTTGGTTGCATCAGTCAGCAGTACTCAGGCAATAAATAATTAAATGAGATAAAATAAGTGGTAGGAAAGGAAGTTACTATTGATTTTCATGGGTATGACTAAATTCCCTCCTGTACTTAATTTTTCCTCTGATAATAAAGCAGACACAGTGCTTTTCTTCTAATTTCTTTTGAATGGAAATGACTTCATCAAGATATTTCAGATTAAATCAAGTCCTTCTCTTCTCAATTTACCCATGAGATTTGTTTAATCACTGGAGCATTCGTCTGCTTAGAGAGCAAAGGAAAAGGCAAAAATGTAAGCTCTTTCCAGATGGTGTTCAATTTGAGTAGAAATAAAGGGCTCTTATTTATATTACTGCAACTTCTGCTGGAGTCGATTAAAGTACAGAATCTCAAAAAATGTAGACTATTCTTGGTGACTTAATCACAACTAGTTTGGAAGCTGGAATTGGCTATTTCTTTTTATTTATTCTTCATGCACACTGTATTTTCTCTATGTACCATTTAAAAACAAATGAACAAGTTTTTGATCCTTTCAACCATGTGCCAAATATTCAAAATAGGATGGGACACCATTGTAATTCTTCTCAGGTATACATAATTGAGTATGGTCTGTCAGTTCACAACTTTTTAATTATCACTTTAGGCACAGAGTGGACAGCTTTTGTAAATGAGCTAAACTTTCAAAGTGAACCTTCATAAACGAGCTAAATATTCACAGCAAACTTTGAGCACAGCAACATTCCAGTCTTTTCATTTTCAAAACAATGATTTTATAATGTCAAACCTCTTGTTTGACCTTCTGACACCTCTTTCTAACTTCATACTCTCTATTGTATAATGCAATGTTTTCAGTACTGTGTATGCCATAAATATAATATCCTTAATTTAAAAAATTGACAAATTATTAAGTATTTTAAAATTTATATATTTTTAAAAAGTTTGCTGAATAGCTAAAAAGTTTAATAGAGCAAAGCAAATAATTCTGTTATGATAATCTTGTAAATTATAATGTATTTTCTTAAAGCTAAAAGAAGTCTGTTCGTGAGCCTATCATAGAAATTTAAAGAAGGGTGTTTCACAAATTATTTTTACATAGCAATGATGCTGTTTAAAATTAGAAAGTGGGAGTCTAACAAAAGGAAAATATTTTTTACAGCTGACCTGGCATTTTTATCTGTATTATTGCTCTCAAAAATAAACTGCTGTGCTTTAAGCAACAGCCTACTTTCTACATTCTTTAAGTCCTGGGTCAGAATGGACAGTTTTCTCCTATCATGTCTTTGAGAAGTTTACCTATGGATTAAAATTTAAGTGCCTTGATTTGTTATTACTGTCAAAAAGACTAGAGTAAAGATTATTTTTTTAAAATGCTATGCGTACTGTACATATTTATTTTATTTGATCTCTGTGTTTAATATTATTCCTTGTGGTTAATAGTATAGTCTTGAACACAATACCCATTGAATTCAAATATTCTCTGAGAGTGAGGATTGGCAGGGAATTGGTCAAAAGCCTAAACTACAGGAAGTGACTTTGTGAATTATTTATTATAGTTTTATTGTGTATTTGTGTAATTGCATCTTAATGGGGCTTGTTAGTTTAATTTTTTAATTATTTATTGCTTGTTTTTGTCTTCGGAGATGGGGCGGCATACAAGTCTCATTAATAAATAAATAAATTAATTAATAAACCATAATTAATACGAACTCCAGTATTTAATGAAGAATATATAAAAACACTTAAACAAAATTAAACAAAATATCTTAGCAATTAAAAGTTAAAGGGTGGCATTCTAAGCTCATTACCATGTTTTGAAGTATGCATTAAAACAGGACAGTTTTGTGCTGCCTGAACTTTATACTCCTTGAGGTGTGTGTAACTAAGTCAGTAATATGCCATAGTTTAAAATGCTTTTCATCCTTATTCATTACCTTGAATAGGTGATACTTCTTAAGACCCATTGAAACAGACAAGTGACTTTAGCACAGATAGCATTTGAAGGACTGGGCAGTGGATTCACAGGATAGAAAGAGAAGTTGAGTTTTCCATTGTCTACAGTGTGATATACAGTGAACAACCCTTTTCAGAGTTTCTGGGCTCTGTTTCAATTTACGTTGCTCATTAATGTTAAAAGTGTTTTACAGCATGCCCTAGAAAGATTTATGATATCACTTGTCAACTGAGTTTTTCTGCTTTCTACATCCAAAAAAATAGGTTAGTTTGTACATGGATAAACATGTGAACAGACATCCCACATCAAAAAACTCAGAATCCACCAAAATCCCACATCAGCACTCAGAATCCACCAAAATACATTTTTCTAGATATTTGACTTCTTACCCGACAGAGACCATTTTTCAACAAAAGGGCTTCAAAGAGAGATGTCATTATAAAACTGCTAAATGGAATTTACTGGCAAGTTTGATTACATTTGTTTAGATCTTCATCAAGTCTAAGTCAACCTTTTTCCACTACAGATGGAAAATTAGCATAGCAAAATAAGTACAGCAGAGCTATTAAGACTATCATCAATTATTGCTATTGTGAATGCCCAGTAAGCTTCTTTTGTTACCTTTGGAGATATTTCTTTCTGCAGCTTTGGTTGCTGCTTTAGCTGCTGCAGAATTATTTTAGGTTACATTTTCATTATGTTTTTCATTCACTTTTGCATACATTTTGTAAAAATGAGGGGCCATATCATTATTAAAATGGATAATAATGAATGTAATCATTATAGAACTGTGCATTTAAGAGTCTCAGAACTTGCATTCTTTTTCACATCACTGTTTCTGATTCCTATCCCCTTTGTGCCTGTATATTTATGTATGAATAGCAAAGAATAATCTTTCATATATTTGATGAAGCTGGCATGCAGGTCCTTAAAAACTATGGAAAAGTACTTAATATACCACAACATTTTGTGTCCATTTTCACAAATGGCATTTGCAATCTGGATCCTCATCCTACCTAGCTGAAGAAAAGTGGTATGTTAATAAAATTGTTAATAAAAGTGGTATGTTAATAAAATTGCTATTTGGGTAAACTAATTGGGAAAATATTTTCTAGCTATTTTAGAAATCTGATCATGCAAATCCTGTTTGAACAGATTTATTTATCCCATCAGGTAATGTATCCACATTGTGAGTGTGTCTCTGTTGTTACAGAAATGAAAATCAGCACAGATGTTTAAAATCTTTTTACTTAAAGAAAAGTAGGCATAACTTTCAAAAATCAGGAGGGATAAAAAAAAGCAAATTTTGTAAATATGATTGTGCGCAATATGAGTCCTTATGGAAAATTGTCACTCAATCAATATGCAATAGGGTCTCCCACACATCACAACTATGTTTCTTAAAGGCTAAAGCATTAAGCATATTTAGCATAACGAAACAATGGTTGGAAAAATGAAGCTTGAAAGCTTTTTATTTGAATACTTATGAGCTTTCTGCATTTGAAAAGATAGCAGTGTCTTCTGCTGGAACAGCATTAACTACATGTTAATGTTTATGTTCTTGGAATAAGCAGATCTTTATGACCTGGCTCTAGAAAGCAGATGGAACAGGTCAGTCAGAATTATTGTTACAAATAAGCTGCCTTTATGAAAACATGGACAAAAATGAATGAAATACGTTAGTAAGAAGAAACCCCACACACTTTTATCACAGCTCTTTGATTGCCTTTTGTTTTTTCTTGTTAAAGTTTTATGTTAACTTTAATATGATATACTGATAAAACAATGTTTCTTTTAGTTATCTAAGCATATTTAAGGTCAGTGGTGGGATTCAAAAATTTTTACTACCGGTTCTGTGGGTGTTGCTAGGTGGGCGTTGCTAGGTGCATGTGGCCATGTGACTGGGTGGGCATGGCTTTTTTGGCAGCAACCCCCCCCACACACTTTTTGGGCCTTCTGGGCCTCAGCAAGCTTCCTGGGAAGCATTTTTGCACCCAGAAGGCTTCCCTGGGGCTTAGGAAGGAAAAAAAACGGAGCTGGGAGGGGTACTCAGCACCCCCCATTCTCCATTTTGGGGCCTTCTGGGCCTCAGGGAAGCCTTCTGGGGGAACGTTTCTGCTCCCAGGATGCTTCCCTGGGGCCCAGGAAAGCAAAAAATTGAGTGTGGGAGGTGGGGGGCTGCACCCCCCTTCCTCCATTTTTTGCCTTCCTGGGCCTCAGGGAAGCCTCCTGCCCAAAGCAGTAAGAAAGCGAGGGAAATCCCAGGACAGCTGATCCTAGGAACAGCTGATTGTCAGGAGGGGAAAATACCTTAAGGAGTGACTGGGCAGGGAAGAATGCAGTCAGCAATGTTGGGCATGCGCATGATGTTGCACATGGATGATAAGGACTGGCTGGGGGGGAGGGGAGGGGAGGGGTGACCGAGTCAGGGGCGTGGCCAGCCAGAAGTTACTACTGGTTTGGCAACCCACACCAAATCCTTGCTACCGGTTCGCACAAACCTGAGCAAACCGGCTGAATACCACCACTGTTTAAAGTGGACAACACTATGATTTCTTTATATTTTGCCGTGCTGATAAAGATACATCTGAGATGCATCAGCTTAGAGAATATTTCAATAGGCATCACATGTATCCATTATATTTCCATATAGAATTGTAAACAGTCAGAGGTTAGAGCTGAAAAGAGAAGCAATCATCCATTCTTAGCGATTCCAAATCATATCACACATTCGTTAGTGCTTTTGAAGGCTGTCCAGAAATCTGTTACATATTTCCGTAAAATATGATAGTATGGCTAATAAATGAGACCAGACTTAAAAAGCGTATATCACGACATGGGCCAAAGGGTGTTGAATCCAAGCCTCTGCACAAAAGGATCAAAAGGATTCCCCCCAAGGTATTTAGCTTCTACTTGAACGCAGTCAGCAAAGAGCCCATCACTTTCCTAAATAATGGATTCCACTGTTAAGTCGTAAGTGTGAAAAAATGTTTTTCAGTGCTGTTGAAACTTTCAGTCACTTTTGTCAGTGGTGTTGTAACTTCAAAAGGTCATTAAATGAACTGTTGCAAATTGAGGACTACCTGTAGATTTTTCCTGGCTATGTCTTTATTAAGCTTAAACTACAATAAATCTTCTTCAGCCTGCTATTCACAGTTGTCTAGTAGAGCATATATCTTCTTTGGAAACCAAGCTAAAGTTGTATTAAATTAGTTTGGTCTTCCCTTGCTCCCCATCCCAGTTACCCATCTGCTATCCAATTTCTTTGGCCTTTTAATATAAAAAATGTGAATAAGTGATTGTCATTGTCTTTAGTCACTAAATTCATGTCATTCTAAATTTTATCTTACCTGGCATCAACTCTATAATTCTGGCCTACCTTTCTGTATTGGTTTTTTGTTTTGGTGATCTAGCCCTTCCTCCAAAATACAGTAATATAACACTTCCTCCAAAATACACTAATATAATGTCTTCACTAAGCTTTTCATGCAGCCTATTTCATTTGTCTTTCTGTCTTCTTCCCCAGGTCCCTTACTGCTATTATTCATAACTGGGCTTTTTACATGAACCATTACTGTCCTGAACCAATTTTCACATTGACTTCTGCTCAGCAATCCTACTCAATAACACTCTGGATTTATCAAAACTTACTTTCTTGAGTTCTAAAATACACATATGAGTATTTTCAGCTTTGGTTTGTATAAAACCAAGAATGTCAACATTAAATGCCCATTTTCTCCCAAAGTTCCTACTTATTTTATTTGTGTATGAAATCTTCCCTATTGGTTAGGACAAGGAGAACAAATCCATTTCTATTTACCTTTTCAAAAAGGAAAGCTTTCTTTAAGATATCAAAAAAAATATTTGGACATTTCTCAAATAAGCACAAGCTGTCAAAAAGGTATGATGAAATATGGTAATGATATCTGAAGAGTGGATGATATGGATTAGTAATTGCCAATACTACAACACTAATGTTGGTATATAATGATTACCATTGTTAATCATTAATTGCTAATTGTTAATTGACCATTAATCAACTAGTTGTGTTGAGAAAGCCACAGATTTCATGCAAAATATGCCTTCAAATTTGTTAGAAATAGGTATGGATATAGATAATCCTACAATATATTTGAGACAAGTTTAGAAGAGTTAAAAAAATGGAATGACATAGCATTGCCAATCTTTGTGAAGATCTTATACATCTTAATGTCTTACATTGCTGTGATTTAAGACCTATAAGTATCTGACTTATTACATATAATTATTCCTTGAGGTGCTGGAGGGATTATCATTAAAAAGAGACTGTATTTCATCTTTAATAAGAATGCAGTAAATCTCAAGATTTTATAGGGAGATGTTTAATGAAATAAGATCAATAATGAGGGACTGAATACTTACCAAATTTTGGCTTCTTACATACATTCATGACCACTTCCTTGAGGTTAACCATGGAATATAGTTCCTTGAAAAATGCTGCCAGTTCTTCTATTTCTTATCTTGCATGTTACAGTTCAGTCACTTCCTTTGTAGCTGATATGTCCGTTTCTTCCCTTTTTCTAGTCTGATATCCTAAGAATGTATTTGTTATTTGCATGTTCAACGTTCTTTTCTTTAGCAAATTTTATTTTCTTTTGTAATTTTTCTATTTCCGATAAAAGAAGAATGTTGAAAATGCGAATAAGCAAATTATTATTATTATTATTATTATTATTATTATTATTATTATTATTAATTTGACTTGTATGCCGCCCCTCTCCCGAACGGACTCGGAGCGGCTCACAATTAAAACCAACACAATAAACAATTACCTAAAATAAGATTAAACCCAACAAGCCAAATTACAAAAAACAGATTATAAAACAACCCCCCCCCAAGAGGAGTCAGCACAAAGCAACCTGCTCAAAAAGCCAAGTTTTCAGGTTGCGGTGGAAGGTGCGAAGGTCGGGAGCAAAGCGGAGCCCCAGAGGTAGCTGATTCCATAGGGCGGGAGCCACCACAGATTAGGCCCTCCCCTGCGTCACTGCCAAGCGACATTGAGTCGCAGATGGCATGCCAAGGAGTCCCTGCCTGTGCGCTCGTACAGGGCGGTTGGTATTCGATGCCGGCAGTAGACGTTCCCATAGATAGCCCGGACCCATGTCTCGTAGGACTTTGAATGTCAATACCAAAACCTTGAATCTCATTCGGAGGGCAACCGGCAACCAATGCAAACCACGCAGGAGGGGCGTAACATGGGAGAACCGGGAAGCTCCCATCACAACCCGCGTGGCAGCATTTTGCACCAGCTGAAGCCTCCGGATGGTATGCAAGGGCAGTCCTAGATAGAGAGTGTTACAGTAGTCGAGCCGCGAGGTGACAAGTGCCTGAATGACTGTGCGCAGGGCATCTCGGTCCAGATATGGGCATAACTGGCAAACCAGCCGGACCTGGGCAAAGCCCCCCCTGGCCACGGCTCCCACCTGTTCCTCCAACCTGAGCCGTGAGTCCAGAAGGACCCCCAGGTTCCATGCCCTATCCATGGGGGGTAACACCTCTCCCCCCATGACCAAAGATGGAATCTCCTGACTGGGTCAAGATGTCTGTATGCACAGCCACTCTGTCTTAGCCGGATTGAGCCAAAGCATGTTTCTGTCCATCCAGATCCGTACCACATCCAGACAACGGGACATCACAGAGAGGGCATCGCTGATGTGGCCTGGGGTGGAGATGTATAACTGCGTATCATCAGCATACTGATGATACTTCACCCCAAAGCCGCGGATGATCTCACCCAGCGGTTTCATATAAATGTTGAACAGAAGGGGCGAGAGGACAGACCCCTGAGGGACCCCACAAGTGAGAGCCCTTGGAGTTGACCTCTGCCCCCCTGCCAACACTGATTGCGAGCGTCCTGAGAGGAAGGAGGCGAACCACTGCAACACAGTGCCTCCCACTCCCAACCCCCTGAGACGCCGCAATAAGATACCATGGTCGATGGTAGCGAAAGCCGCTGAGGGATCTAACAGGACCAGGACAGAGGAAAAACCCCTGTCCCGAGCCCTCAGGAGATCATCCATCAGTGCGACCAATGCCGTCTCCGTGCTATACCCGGATCGAAAGCCCGATTGGTACGGATCCAGGTAGTAAATACATATGTAGGATATCATAGTAGATAACAAGCAATTGTTGCTTCACTTTTCATCTGTTGTCTTATTTTTTCAGCTGTCTGTGATGACCTGGGGTGTGGCACAAAGGCAACACAGTCACATAAGTAAGAAGAGTCCCTTTAATACCTCCAACTTTGCCCCCAATGTCCAGGTTACCTTCGACTGGAGAAAAAACTCTCCCAAGAACAGTCTTTAAATGGAGGAAATTCAGTCCAAAAACAAAGTATATACAAACTGTAAATAAAAATCCACACAAACCACGCTGCAGTAATTAACTTGACAGGGCAGGATAAGGGATTGCAGACTTGAAAGGCCAGCAAAACAGACACAGTTGGGAAGATGCCAGGACCCCAGATAAGCCTTGACAATGCCAGATAACTCACGATTTGCTCTCAACAATTTGCTGTGTGTAGCCTCCCTTTTTAAACAGTGTGTTCTCAGCTGCAGCTAATGAAGGGAATCAGGGCCCTTTCTGTTATGTATGCAGGTTTGAATGTCATTGGTTTAGTTTGAACTGTTCTTGTAAAATGTCAAATATGATTGGTTTAAAAAGTGCGGGAAAAACCCTGCACTCTGATTGGCTGGCAACTGCGGCTGCTGGCTATAAGTAGCAGCCGCAGCCCAGCCAAATTGGGTCTGTTATGAGCTGTAGTCACTAATAAACTCTTCACTGAAGCACTCCGTGTCTGACTCTTCATGCAAATCTAACACTTTCCTCTCCCATAAGCCATGCAACTCATGTTGGTCCCTTCTCCATTCCTCCCTTCATGCCCTAGGATGAAGAGTGGGTCTGGATCTTCCTCTGAATTCCCTCTGCCTTGCTATACTTCTCCCCTGCTCTGCCCAGCCGGATTTTGCCCTTCCCCAGTTTCTTCCACAGCCAATGGAGTCACACTCCCACTCCCTGTCAGCTCCTCAGCCTTCCCCTCTGAAACAGATTCCTACAGGGGCATGATATTGTATTTTGGGCTTAGTTTTGTGCATTTGTTCTGATTTTCTTATTTTGGTATGTCACTGTTCTTTCCATTTATTATATTCTACCTTTTATTTTGCTTCTAGATTAATAAAAAAATCCTTCATATTTTCTGTACATGTTTCTCAAATGATGCTATTAGAGATTTATTTACAAGTATTTTAAAGAAAATTAAATTTCTCTTTGCATTTCTGTGGAACATTGTCCTGAAATCGCAAGCTGCACAGAGGTGGTATTCAGCAGGTTCTGACCAGTTCTAGAGAACCGGTAGCAGAAATTTTGAATAGTTTGGAGAACTGGCAAATACCACCTCTGACTGGCCCTATTCCTGTCTATTCTCTGCCTCTGGAGTTCCAGCTGATTGGATTTGTTGCCCTGCACAGGAGAATGGAGCTGGAAAACAGGTTAGTGGGGTGGGGAGGGAATGGGATTTTGCAGTAGCCTTCCCCCAGGAGTGGGGAGGGAATGGGGATTTTACAGTATATTTCATCTGCCACGCCCACCAAGCCACACCATGCCCACCAAGCCATGCCCACAGAACCAGTAGCAAAAAAATTGAATCCCACCATTGAAGCTGCATCAGAAGAGATGCAGAAGAAGAATCTCTGAAATGCCATACTGTATCATTAGAATTGGAATGTGGTCTGCATACATCATGGAGAGAATTGGTATTTCTTTAATAAATGGCATTAGAATCTAGGAAAACCAACATCTGTCTAGTTTTGAGTATGGCTGATGTTTACTGAGAAAAAAAATGTAATATGAATGTATCATATGCCAATTCACTCATTGATTGGAAAAATCTTTTTGTGGAAGCTTTCCAACTTTTCTCCCTTGAAACAAATTGTCCAAATTCAAAATCTAGCATTCCATTCATGCCTCCACAAACAAATATTTCACCTTCTTCCATTCTTGGCTATTAACTTTTGAAAAACATATTTGGTAAAATTATTCTTTATTTTTATTTGGAGCATAAATGGAAGCCAGGATTGCTATTTTGCCTTTATTTTTTTTTCAAGGTCTTAAAAGCTGAGGACTTGATATAAATTGTTATTCCATTTTTCCTGGCTTCTTCCGTGGCTCTATATTTTGTCCTTTGCTTTAACAAATGAAAATGTCCCATTTTATGTCCCTTTTTTGGTAGACAAACGATATCATTTTGATTTTTTCAATTTGTTAAATATTTTTGTTGTGATCAGACAGTCAGCCTAATTAACATTGTTTCCATTTTGAAGTCAGTCCAGTACTGTTGCTGTATCCAGTTTCCAGCAGGACTGGCAGGATTTTGTTTTGTAAATGATAAAATTAATTCCATATGTTTGGAAAAAACAATTTTAAGTTGACTTATATAAGAATATAGAAACTGTTGTATGTATTGCAATGGAACATCAATATAATTTAGAATAATTTACATTTAATAAAATTTAATTGTAAAAGATTAATAAACAAAAGATTAGTATATCATATACTTATTGGTGCAGTAGCTATGACTTTTCTAGTATATGTGTGAACAATGATTTCTCTACATCCATCTTTTACTTTGTTTGGCTTTATTGATACAAGGTTGATGGATTATAGGAGACTATTTGTAGTAGTGAAACACAAGTAGATAAATAGTCATTTCAGTGGTGTATGAATATTTATAAGGCTACTTGAATATCTCTAGTCTGCAGTACAGCAACCATTTGCAGACCAATCAACATCATGCTTCATCATGTAATTAAATAAAGACTTTGTTCAATTTCATATTTGTATGTTGCTCCATTTCCCATTATTAGGGTCTTTACAACATCATATGTCAAAGGAGTAACCAGGGTAGTTTTTTGTAGCACAGATAATTCAGAACCTGGCTGTATTTGTCAAAATAAAAGCTTTTAGTCCAGCCCAGAGTTAGTACAATGAAGCCCAAAAGAATCTTGGATTTGTTGTTGGAACAGAAACTGAAGCAAACTGTCCTGGGTCTACTTTTGCTTCCATCCAACATGAAAACAAAAAGGGAAAAACATGGCCATTGGATTCATTGCATAGTATATGTGATTCTTTTATTTTGATCATAGTGGTTTCATAAGTAATTTCAACATATGATTGGATTGATAATATTGATTTTGTTAATATAAATGTTGCAAGCAGCTATAAAATAAAGTACAGGTAGTCCTCAACTTACAACAATTCATTTAGTGATTGTTCGAAGTTACAGCAATACTGAAAAGATGACTTATGACTATTTTCCCCACTTTATGCCTGTTGTAGTATCCCCACAGTGACGTGATCAAAATTCGGACACTTGGCAGCTTTAATTAAGTTACTAACTTAACTGTGGTGATTCAAATGGGACAAAACTTACTTAACAAATGTCTCAATTAGCAACAGAAATTTTGGGCTTAATAATGGTCATAAGTCGAGGACCACCTGTGTTGACTTTTAAAAAGAAAATAATTGAACATTAAAGTCTCCTAAATTCTACACCAGTGTGCTTTTACTGAACATATGGTTTTTAAAAATGTGTGTGTGTATGTGTGTATGTGTGTGTATGTATATATATATATATATATATATATATATATATATATATATATTTGTAGATTTTCACAGGTAAAGGTATGTAGGTCTTGGTGTATTCAGGTCTTGTCCCGTGTAAGATTGAGAGTACCTTGGCAACGTTTCAACGAGATCCCACTCGCCATCTTCAGGCTGGTTTCTTCGGCTTTGTGCTTGTGCCAGCAAAGCGTGATCTGTGCTGCCTTCTCTCTATAAATACTGGAGGGGAGGTGTGGTGAGCTGGCTCTGTTGTAAGTGGGTTGGTTGGCTGTGTTGTTGGCTGTGTTGTCGCTTCTTGATTGGTTGATGGAGTTGATGTTTGCTGATTGGTTGGCTGTGTTGTTGGCTGTGTTGTCGCTTCTTGATTGGTTGATGGAATTGATGTTTGCTGATTGGTTGGCTGTGTTGTTGGCTGTGTTATTGCTTCTTGATTGGTTGATAGAGTTGATGTTTGCTGATTGGTTGGCTTTTTCGTAAGAGCCTGTGTGGCTGAGGTAGTGGCTGTGTGTCCTTCAGCCTTTTGTGGTGTAGCTACCTGGGTAGTGGGCTGTGTGATGACCTTCTGAGTTTTATTGTTGTGACATCCTGGGTCTTGTGCTGTAATCTCCTGGGTCATTGTCTGTGTTGTATATATATATATATATTTCAAAGCAAGAGGCAGCTGCTGTAGGACTCTACCTGAATGTTGATATGATGAAGTTATTTTTAAACATATCAGAAAGTTATCCTTAAGCCCTTTGCTTACTCAGTTAATACTTTGATGGCATGAAAACATTGCCATCTGTTTCTACCTGTGAGAGCATGCAGACTTATTTTAATCAAATGACATGCTGTGATTGTGCTTGGCTAGTCCAATCATCCCGATGTGCAACAGCTTAGTGGAAACTGTGCACTGATCATCATAATCCCACACTGGAATTTATGGCAATGAATATATAAAAAGACTTATAATGTTTGCTATTGGAGCAGCAATGGAAAATCTTTGACAAGGCACCATTGGGGCTTTCATCTGACAGCGGGAAAAAAGATTTGTTCCTTTTTTCCAGACAATGTGAACCACAGTAGAAACTCAGAAAGCACATATGTTTTCTATGCTAAACCAGTGGGCTACATGTCAGGAAGAGTTGCTTTTATTCATAAAGAGCATTATTCCAAGAATCCAGAAAGCTGGCATATTATGCTCACCTGATTCACAAATTCAAGTTTCAGGTTAAGGAGGCTTGATACAAATGTTCAGTACAAAATTAATTGTATAATAGAATATTTAATCTCAGGTTTAAGATTATGTATCATAGCAAGAGAGTAAGAGTGTGTTCATGAATCATTATAATACCTTTGTTGTGTTTTGTAGCAAAGACATATACTTGCTGTCTGCCCAAGCAGGGAGTTTGTTTTGAGTTTTTTCCTTCCTTCCTTCCTTCCTTCCTTCCTTCCTTCCTTCCTTCCTTCCTTCCTTCCTTCCTTCCTTCCTATAATTAATACTATTGGTATTAATACCAGGATAGAAAGAAACCATCCAAGTTCCTATTTATCTTCAAAGTTAGTTTTAAGTGTATAAAACATAGATTAGGAGGTTTACTTTAAAACCTTTTTGAAAGAAACCACATTTGTATTAAAAGGGGAGCTGGACTCTATTTTGTACAGGATGTCTGCCTGCTCCAAAGAAGATAATTGGCTTGAAATGTACTGTTTGTGTAAGAGATTAAGACATCTATATTTTTTTAAAGAGAGCTATCCATCTTTCCTCATATTCTTTTTAATTAGCAAATATTTCCCAGAGCAAGCAATATCTTGTAGTCAAATTCAAGGAAGTTCGTAGAGGATGAGGATGAAATAAATTCTTCCATAGTTCTCAAAAGTGTAATAATATATTTCTACTGCCAATCTTTCATCAACCTGGCATGCTGGTTAGCAATCAACATGAACTCCTGATTAATTTATTGTGGGTTGAAAAAAAGGTAGGCAGACACATTTTTTTTACAGTTTTTATGTGTTTCTGGAATAGTTAAACGATATTTTGTTTTGACAAATTACACGATACTTAAACCAATGAAAGCATTGTTTCATCAAAATATGGACAGTTCGAAACCTTTCAGGGGCTGGAATGCTTATTTTAAATAGAAGCTAAACACATTTTCCATTTTCTATATACCCCTATTGACCACTGTGCTAAATTTAGTCATAACCTTTACATAAATAATGATATTTAATAGTATTAATAATTTGCTTCTCCATAATAGGTTTATTAAAACTCTTATAGTAAGTATAGGCAAAGCAAGTCTGTTACAATTCTAGGAGCTGTGCTGCAGATAAATAAAAGTTCTCCTATATTAAATGAATTTTGGAACTATGTTCGCATTCTGTCCATGTTTGTCACCCAAACAAACCTTGTACATAAAATGTGTTTGTATTATACAGCTCTATAAGGGAAGACCAAGAAAAGCCTCAAATACTTTTATTCAAATCCATGTCTTCTTCCTCTTTTGTCTTGTTAACAGATTAACAGAGTTGGAAGGGTTCTTGTAGGTCATCTAGTCCAACCCCCTGCCCAAGCAGCAGACCCTACATCATTTCTGACAAATGGCAGCCTAATCTCTTCTTGAAAGCCTCCAGTGATGAAGCTCCCACAACTTCCGAAGGCAAGCTGTTCCATTGGTTGATTGTTCTCACTGTCAGAAAATTTCTCCTTATTTCTAGGTGGAATCTCTCCTTGATCAGTTTTCATCCATTATTCCTTGTCTGGCCTTCAGGTGCCTTGGAAGATTGCTTGACCCCTTTCTCTCAGTGGCAGCCCTCAAATATTGGAACACTGCTATCATATGGTCCTTCTCTTCTCTTCACTAGACTAGTCATGCCCAGTTCCTGCAGCCATTCATCGTATGTTTTAGTCTCCAGTCCCCTAATCATCCTGGTTATTCTTCTCTACACTTTTTCTAAACTCTCTTGCTGATTCTTATCTCTTAAAAGTAAATAACCACCATAAACAAGGTTGGTACGCCATTGTGCACTGATAGAGTTTGAAGTGATTACTGACATCAACATAAACCAGTGCCATGGATTTGTATCTTGCATCTTTGTACCCAAACATCCTGGTAACTTTTATACTAGACTCAAGCCATGCTCAATTTCCATTCTGAAAATAGAAGACAGGAAGGCTGATTGTCTATCTAAGTAGCCTGATAATTTTATAATAAAAGACAATTACTTGTTTCCTATTTTAAATGGAGATGATTATCCTTTAGTATTAGCATTCATTTGATAAGTTCTAGTTATGCAAAGAATTGAGCTAGTGAGTAAACATGGAAAGATGAAGTAGGTGGGATAAGATGGGGTGGGTGAGGTGAATGGAATGAAATGGAATGAACAGTTAATTAGGATTTATTAGTTTTGTAAGTTGATTATATGTCTGTCTGGGGTTAGCAACAGATCCCAGTAGAAACAGATAACAGTACTTTGGTTGAACATAATAACCATGTTCAGAATGACTTACCCTATTACTTTTTTGGGATCTTTTTGGTTTCTTTACTATATTCTTGGATTTATCTCAACTAGTGCAGGAAGCTGATTCACAGTATTCTAATACAACCACAGTATTCTAATACAACCATTTTTTTAAAAAAAGCAGATTTTCATTTATTCACTCACTCATTACACTCATCCAGTTCTACCTCTCAGGAAGTCTACCATTCAGGTCAAGCCTTGCTTAGCTTCAGCTCTGTAATAGCATCAGTCTATTATTGGGAATATGAGTACTACTAATACAATCACAAATTATTGCATTGTGAATTCCCAAGAAATAAAATGCTGATGTGCATGGATTTTGTTCTATGATATTAAATCATTCTACTCTCATAAATGTCCAATGTAAAAAAATAACATGGATGCTCAAAATCCCTTAATTTTTTTTCCCTCAGGAAATGAATTTTTAAAGCTCTTGCTTAATAAAGGTTCACAGTATGTAAAATTCTGTACATCAATTGATTTTTAAAATGCATTTATTTAGGAGTTTGATGGTTTATTTATTAAGTTTGATGGGCTTTGATTGTGGTTTTGGAAAGACACTGTTAAAAAGAATCTCCCCTCATTTCCATGTAAATATCTTTGCCTGAACTTACATATAGCGGTAGCAGTGGAGAAGCAGTTTATTAGGCAAAACCATTGTTTGTGATATAGATAATGGATGGATGGATGGATGGATGGATGGATGGATGAATGGATGGATGGGTAGATGGATGGATTATAGAGAGAGAGAGAGAGAGAGAGAGAGAGAGAGACAGACAGACAGACAGACAGACAGACAGACAGACGAACATTTCAACAAAATGCATTGTTTTGGGAAATTGGGAAGGCACACCACAGAGCAAAGACATATATGCTCCAGTAAACCAAACTCATTTTTCTTCTACAGATTGCTCCCTGGATCCTAGTTTGATGTTCAAGGAATGTTTCATAAGAGATTATTTTCTCTTATGAAACAATGCAATGATGCATGCATCATGGATATGACTAAACCTGAGGCCTGCTATAATCTATCTTTCTAAAACATGTTATTTTACAAAATCATATTTTATTTAAGGTGTTTAAGTGGCTGACAGACATATTGCTCACCAAGTGAGCCAAGGTGTTAGGGTTAGGGTTGTGTAATTTGTTTAATATAGTATGAAGACTGCCTGATAATTGGAAGAATCTTATTATTGTTCTTCTATAAAAAGGAAAAGACTTCAAGTATAAATACCACATATGGCAAGGTATATTTATTGATTGAATGGAAATGAGAGGTGACAGTGAGCAAAATTTGGGAAGAATAATGTGACTTTATATTGGGCTCAGAAGGTACCAATAAGATTTAATGACGAATGAATGTACTTTTCATAATATGCTAACTTCAACATAGAATAGCATATTGGTTATATATGTATGTACATAGTGTGTGTGTATATATATACTAGCCCATCCAACAGTTTTCCCTACATATTCACAGCACTCTAGAAAAAAATAGTGGCCTCACAACAGCACTTAATGTAAAATCTGTTCACTCCCTCCTTAGAGGATGAAAGGGGAGAAAGGGAATGCAGGGAAGTATGGAAAGGTTCTACCCAATTTTTTGTGTCTCAGATGGTATTTACATATTGATTTTCTTGAATTTATTGTAAGGGTAATTACTAAAGTCTCTCAAGGGTTGGTGTAAAATTTTAAGTTGCTTTTAGGTGAGGTGAATGTTTTTATTCTTGTCTGTGTATACTGCCCTTTGTTAGAGCTAAAATAGAATAAAATAAAATAAAATAAAAACGGATGATATTTATTAAATGAATTTCCAGAATGATTGTACAGATATCAGCACATACATAATTTGAAAATCTTTTTCCAGGAATAGTATCAAGTATGAAATAGTTTTATGCAATTCTTTTTATTTTGAGCTGTGATATGGACAAAGAAAACATTATGAGCTGCTTATGAGACAAATGAATTTATTTTGCTTGAGCAAACTCATGGGTAAAATGTATATTGGTTATACAATATATAACATGCTTTCTTTTTTTCAGTAATGTTTGGGTACAAACTGGATAGTTGGGAAAACATAACAATCTCACATATTATAAAGGCATTGAAGATTTTTAATTCTTCTTATTTATTAAAGCCAAACCTCTCTCAAATTGATCTAGTGACAATATGGATACATCCATTATGATTTCTTGATAACTATACCAAAGTGTTTTGCCACTGTCTTCTTCACAGATGTTGTTGTTGTTATTTTTAAATTTTGCATTCTACAAATGCAAAATTTGGTCTATAGTCAGGGGATTTTTTTGGCATACTCACAGGAAAATATTGTAGTGTCCAAGTCAACCTCTGCTTAGTTTTTGCATGATCAGTCAAAATCAATTGTCATTGAGCAACATCTGTCAAGTTTGTATTTCAAAATCTTCAGGATGGCATCACAACTGAAGCCCCAAATCTTTCATATGTTTATCATAAATGGGGGGACATTTTTATAATAGAATAGAATAGAATAGAATTCTTTATTGGCCAAGTGTGATTGGATACACAAGGAATTTATCTTGGTACAGTGTACATAAAAAGAAAAAGATACATTCATCAAGAGTCAAGAATCATAAGGTACAACACTTAATAATAGTCATAGGGTACAATAAGCAATCAAATCATACTAGGAAACAGTCAATAAATATCGTCAGGATACAAGCAACAAGGTTACAGTCATTCAATCACAAGTGGACCATAAGGTGGGTGATAAGGCGTGATGAGAAGATTAATAGTAATAGTAATGCAGACTCTGTAAATAGTTGGACAGTGTTGAGGGAATTATTTATTTAGCAGAGTGATGGCATTCGGGAAAAAACTGTCCTTATGTCTAGTTGTTCTGGTGTGCAGTGCTCTATAGCATCATTTTGAGAATAGAAGTTGAAACAGTTTATGTCTGGGATGTGAGGGGGTCTATAAATATTTTCACAGCCTTCTTTTTGACTCGTGCAGTATACAGGTCCTCAATGGAAGGCAGGTTGGTAGTAATTGTTTTTTCTGCAGTCCTAATTATCCTCTGAAATCTGTGTCTGTCTTGTTGGGTTGCAGAACCAAACCAGACAGTTATAGAGGTGTAGATGACAGACTCAATAATTCCTCTGTAGAACTGTATCAGCAGCTCCTTGGGCAGTTTGAGCTTTCTGAGTTGGCACAAAAAAACAACATTCTTTGTTGGGCTTTTTTGATGATGTTTTTGATGTTAGGTGACCATTTTAGGTCTTGTGATTTGATAGAACCTAGAAATTTGAAGGTATCTACTGTTGATACTGTGTTGTCTAGTATTGTAAAAAGTGGTAGTATGGGAGGGTTTCTCCTAAAGTCTACCACCATTTTTATGGTTTTAAGTGTGTTCAGTTCCAGATTGTTCCAATTGTACCACAAGGCAAGTTGTATGACCTCCCATCTGTATGCATATTCGTTGTTGTCTCGAATGAGACCAATCACTGTTGTGTCATCTGCAAACTTCAGTATTTTAACAGATGGATCGTTTGAGATGCAATCATTGGTATATAGGGAGAAGAGAAGCAGAGAAAGTACACAGTCTTGGGGGACCCCTGTGCTAATTGTACAGGTATCAGATGTGATTCTGCCTAGCTTCACCTGCTGCTTCCTGTCTGTTAGGAAGCTTATGATCCACTTACAAGTATGTTCAGGTACTGCTAGCTGGTTTTTAGACGAATGTCTGGAATGATGGTATTGAATGCTGAACTGAAGTCTACAAAGAGGACCCTTGTGTAGGTATTTGGAGATTCAAAGTGTTGTAGGATATAGTGCAGAGCCATTATTGATTCTGTATCTACCATCTTGTGGATTTTGAACTTCCATTGTGGACATTAATGCTTCCGTTTGCTATGACTTATTAGCATCAATCTTTGTTATATTGCAAAATAGTTTGTTTCTTTGGTTACAAGATTTCTGCTTTAAACACAGACAAATTTCTACTTGTTTCTATCATCTTGAAGTTAAAAGGTAAGTTGCTGAAGGCACACTGGGAGAATATAATATCCATGGCATATTCTTAAAACTTATTTGTTAGATTTAGGACTCAAATTCACTTACGGAATTTCCCAGATTTTAAAGCACTTAATAACAATGGGTCCAATTATAGATAGTAACATACAAACCTAGGATTACTCCAATACTTGGTGGTAAATTCCTTTTCTCTGGCAGGATGTCAGGTTGGAGAATTGCCAAGACTTGCTTTCACTGTCTTTTGAATATCAGTTTTACACTTTCTGACCTATGTAAGGTGTTGATTGAATTTAGTGTGCCAGATGGTATTGCAACTCATGTACCATCATACTGATAGCTTCTGCAGTAAAGGTTCCTCTAAGTTACAGAGTTCACTGATAGTGAACTTATATTGGACAAGCATTTTTTGTGCTGGCTTCCTTTCTCCTGTAAAATGAACAGTAGGACCAAGAACACCAAGGAAGATTAGTTTTTTCAGTTATGATTTACATCAATTGGTTGCTTAGGGTTTTGATTCAGAACTATTTGAGGACAAAGATGTTAAGTCAGTAAGAGTCCAGAAAGCTTCAACATTTCATTGCCCTAGTCAGTCTTTTGCTCTGTATTTGAAAGAGATATGTACTAAGTCATATTTATACGTATGAGTAGCTCTTTTTGTGAATTTATGAGTACTCTGGCAATGTATACTATTTAACTGTGAACAGCTCATATGTGAATGGACGAGTGAATGAAAACTTGGAAATAGATTGAAACAGGACCAGCTGAGGATGGGGACATGATGCAATGGACATGGTTTCACCAGGATTGGTAAATGCTTTCTTAAGTTATTTAAGTCCATGCTTATGTAAGCTTGTGTATAGTGATAATATAAAGCCCCTTTGTCTTTTCTTGACTTCTTTTTCAATTGCATTTGATTTTTCCATGCTTTAAGAAATTTCCAAGCAATCCAATGATTTGTACTTTCAGATTGAGGAAAGACTATGAAAAAGTAATGAACTGGAATATCAACAGCATTATAGGAATATTGGGCCAAATGCAATGTTCCTGGAAAACCTGCAGAAAATGCAAAGTAAATCAATGAGAGGAAAGATGTCCTGCCTGAATACAGCATAAATTCCTTGTGACAAATGTCTGACCAAGAATGACCAAGATATCACAACTGTATAGAGGAATGTAAACAAAGAACTACTTCAGAATGTTTTGAGAAAAGCAATAATAAAACAGTGGCAATCTCTCCATAATAATGATTATTTATCATGGACAGCAACATCACAAAGTCCTTAAAACTTCCCTTAATGCATAGCAGTATCAGTGAACAGTCTTATATAATCACCCCCAATTAGGTATCTTCAATAATTCTAAGAAACAAAATAAGAATTAACATTGCAGATTCAGGAGAAGTATACTGTTGCAGCTTATGAAATAAGCCAAGAGACTTTATAATATTATATGTCCTTCAAACCTCTTTCTCATAAAACAATTTGAGTTAGGTTATTGTGTTCCACATTACTGAAACTGACCTCTGACTGACCTGCTGTGGGGCACACTGGAGCCAATTATGGGCTGTAGAGTTTTGTGACATGAACTTTGCAACCTAGTCACTGCACCATTGCCCTGACAATGTCATAAAACATTTTCTTCATTATTCACACTCAGTACATATATCTCTCCTTCTAACTTCATTATGTTTTGTACAGTTGATGAAAACTATATAATTGTGTTGAAAATACAATGATAAAACTGTGGAACAAAAAGGTTACATTAATACAAACTAGTATAGCTACTGACATGAAAAAATTGGTATTATATTTTCAGAGAACATATTGTTAGCATTTTGTGTATTAATTTTTGTCTGTTTGCTATAAGCTCTCTAGTTTTTATTCCATATAATAAATCTCCTACTTGTTTCCACTGCAACACATTGTTTTTCTTTTAATCACCTAAGTTACCTTAGCCCTTTGATCCTGTTTTGAACTCAGGATTGCCTTGGAGGGGAAAATCTGGTATACTTGAAACTATAAATACCATCTTTCTCTTTCTCTTGCATAGAGGGTTGTCAAATCTGCTCTATTAATATTGCTTTCTTAATGGATTTTGCTAGACAGGCCAACTGTTACCTGAGTTATATTCTTACATCTTAACTTCATATTATGTAATGACTAAGCTTTGAATATATATGATGAAAACATAACAAATTTGTACAAAAAAAATAATTGGATATTCACTTTTCACTCACAGTTCTATTGAAAACCTAGTAAAACATAATCAGATGCTAGCAAACAGATTGTGTAGACCTGTTCAAAGTTTAAGCTATTTTTTCCTCACAATTTTACAATACTGATTAATTGCTGCAGTAGAAATATGTCAGAATGTGACATATTTTGTCACATCAACTTTGATAAAATATATTAAGTAATGTTTTCTTCTTATCACATATTTAAGCTCTTGGCTCAGACATTGTTCAGTAATAGGACAGAATGTTCGACATGGATTGGGAAATATGAACTAATGCGGAGGTTGGCAATGTGAGGCTCCAGAGCCACATGCAGCTCTTTGATCCATCTCCTATGGCTCCCTGTCAGATGATCCCACCACTCGCTGACTCCACCCCTCACCTTCCCCTCCCCTCTTCCTCATCTGCCCTGAGAAGAGAAGGGTGATGCCGGCAAATGAAGACTCGTTCCGTATTCCAGAGTGGGAGGGAAGCGCCCCTCTACTTGCCTTTGTTTTTGGGCCTTGTTGGTGCTGTGTGCACCTCGGCCACTCGGGGAGACATGCAAATTTTCTCTGCCCCAAGACACTGGCTGTGCCGGCTGCAGCCGATGCTCTGCATCATAATGGGCTCCAGGAGGAGGAAGAGGGGATGCAGTCTCTCCCATTGTGAAGTGCTAAATTTAAGTGTGTTGCATAAGGCACTGCAAGAGCAGTGAGCAGCCATGGAGGTGGGCAAGAGGAATATGGGGTAATGTGTGACTTTCTCCCTGAGAGTTTCTGTTTTTGTAAAGTGTATGTATAGCAAAAGCAGTTCAGAAGTATCAAGTGTCAACTCATGAAGCATTTCTGACCTTCTCTTGAGTTGCCATAGGCAAGGAGAATGGAGAATCGAACCTTGCAGCTGCATTGAGGAACTTGTATTTTAGTCAAAACAAAGCATATTCCAGCAGGCAACATCAAGGTCATCTCCACAGAGACCCACAGTGACTGGAGGGAGTGACTTCTACAACCCACAAAATTGTTTCTTTGGAGAATGTGACAGATGACACATCTTGGGAGGAGGGGGGAACAGGGTCAGAGCTAAAGAGTGAATTAAGTGAGGTCAGAGTTGGCTTCTATAAAATGTTTTGTAGGTGGCACCTAGCCCCAGCAAGACTGGCCAGAATGTATCCAAACAGAACAGCAGAATGTTGGAAGTGTAAACACAAAGAAGGAACATTCTTCCATATGTGGTGGCAGTGTCCAGAGGTTAAAAAATATTGGATGAGGGTACAAAGATGGTTATTAGAAATTGCAGAGCACAAATTAGAACTTGAACCGGAAATATTCTTATTAGGAATAATTAAGGGAAAATTGAGCAAGGTCATCCAATACATCATTATACATATCATAACTGTGGTGAGAATAGCCTTCGCACAGGGATGGAAGAAGGAAAAGATACCATCTGAAGAAGACCTGACACAAAAAATAGTGGATTGTGTGGAACTGGATAAATTCACAATGGAATTAAGAGGCAAAGATGATTTGGAGTATTATGCGGTTTGGGATAGGTGGTACAAATGGGTGGAGGATAGAAATAAGAGCTGATGTTTATGTATAAAAGAAGAGGTATGTATTAATAACGACATGAACACTGTTAACGTGAATAGAGATTTGTATTTTTGTTTTTAAAAAATAAAAATATTTAAGAGAGGTCAGAGTTGGCTTCATTTGGTCCGTGCTGACATGTAGCTCCTAATAAATACCTGGATTTCTTTTGAAGCTTGGCCTGAGGCTCATGATTTAATTAGGGCATCAGTCGGAACCCTGACAACAAGGCTGTTCAGTTTTAGCTGAACAAATTTTTGACTCTTTGGCATACAATGCAACTCCTTGAAATATGAATCCTATTTTTTATTGTCTTGTTTTAGGATTAGTGGTTTTATTACTGAGTTATTATTTTTATTACATATTGTTCTTGACTCCCTAAAAAATAAAAAGTAGAATTATCACAATCATACTAATGATGAAAATAACCTGCCCTACAATTCTCAGACAAGCCACAATTCTATAATTATTCTATAATTAGTTTTAAGGCTTTGGCTTTGCTAAAGGAAGTCAAGAAACCAACAGTGATATAAACTCATTTTTCTCCATTGAGTTCTTTTCAGCAAGCAGATCAAAGGACAACAACAGCTGATCTGGGGCTAATGTATCAAGATGGAGCACTGGAAATTTTCTATGGAAAAGTCTCATGATCTTCATATGGGGCCAAATGGGTGAATTAAAACTATAAGGTAAGTTAATCAGTATGAACCATGATGAATAGGCATTTTGGTACAGGCCTACAACTTCAGAATAGAGAAAAAGAATGTTCAGTTTGACATCTTATTATATGAAATGTCAAAGTATTCTTTAACAAAAAAAATCCAGGATGAAGAATCTGTAACAAAGTTTCCTAGGTTTGGTGACTTCCAGTACATCCTAGGCATGTTTATCCAATAGTATCTCTAAAATCTGATTTGATTTATTTATTGTGATAGTTTATTCAAAGTCCTAATAAGCTACTGATGACTGTGTCATGAAAAGAAAGTGTATTTTGTAAGGAAATGGATTTACATTGTTTGAATTATCTATCTGGAGACAAATTGGAATCAGAAAAAAATAACTTTAAACAAACAGAGGGAAATAAATTGTAATTTAATGTGTTTCTGAACTTTACGTTACGCAAAAAAAAGATGACTGGAGCATAAACGGTGTTGACAGAAAAGTCAATTAAAAGGACACTAGACAGCAGATAGCACAATGGGCAATGTAACAAATGCTGACAGTGGTAGGCAGCCTGTCACCCAACCAGACCAAACAAAAGAAAAACAGATTGGGAATCAATGTGAAAAAATTTATCCAAAGGTCTCAGAGAAATTCAAGAAAAAGGATATTGGGGAAAAGCTCTGAATTTGGCGGTTTGATGCCAGCTGTAATCTTTCAATGATACTTCCTCATTTTCTGCATTCAGCATGCAGCATTGTTTCAGATCAGAGAATGTCAATCATGAATGAATGGAAGACTGTCACCTGTGGGAGGAAAGTGGGCCACTCTAGCAACTAGCAAAGGCAGGGCTGAGGCATGCTGATTTACCATATGTAGGGAGCACAGGATTTCTATTCCTGATCTCACAGCTGGATAATAGCCAGCTATCTACGTTTGTTTAGAAGGCATACTTCTATTCACAGAAAGGCCCTTGTCAGTGTAGAATCTACATGTACTTCCATTTGCATAAAAAGTATAGAGGTAATTGCTCTTTATTTTAGCAAAGGATGCTTTAGGTCAGCCTTGATTTAAAGACAGAAGGATTATCATTTGCAAGGAAGCTGAGACGATAATGTATTTCACAGAAATAATTAAGTGTGACTCCATTATCTGACTACTTTAATTCTTTATTTACCTGTCACACCCATCACAAAAGACTATACCTTCATAAGATATAAATATTTATATTTGGAATGAATTTTACAATCCATTATACCTGCCAAGAACTTTTGTGTCCTAATCTTTCAACACATGTCAGTTGTGGGAAAAAAAACCAACTGTCATGGTTTGTTCATTTTAATGATTTGCTTGTATTACTTCTATTTTTTAAAATTAACCACTATTTTTATCTCTTGATTGAAAAGGAATATGAACAAATGTTATAATGCCTAAGGCAGTGGTGGCTAACTTTTTCAGCACCAAGTGTCGAAATGGAAGCTTGCGTGTGCATGTGCCGGAAATCAGAAAAGCAGCTCCCCGATGTGCATGGGTGGGAGCGCCGGAAACCAGAAGCTTAGCTTAGCTTCTTCTGGTTTCTAACACACATGCGTGCATGAAGACCAGTTGGCTAGCATGCGCCTGGGTGCTGGGGGAGCTGCTCTTCCAGTTTCTGGCATTCCCGTGTGTGCAAAGACCAGCTGGCCAGAACCCAGAAGAGCAATGGGCAATGGCTGGTGTGCCCAGAGAGATGGCTTTGTGTGCTACTTCTGGCACACATGGCATAGATTTGCCATCATGAGCCTAAGGCATTTGTGTAGAAAGAAAATCACAGGTGCACATAATGGACCACTTTCTTCAACCTGATTTAATGAGCAACCTGGACAATTGTAGATATAGGTTTGCTGTGGTGGTGCAGTGGTTAGAATGCAGGCTAATTCTGCTGACTGCCAACAGTTTGATCCTGACTGGCTCAAAGTTTACTCAGCCTTCCAGCCTTGAATGAGAACCCAGATTGTTGGGGACAATATGCTAATTCTGTAAACAGCTTAGAGATGACTGTAAAACACTGTGAAGTGGTATATAAGTCTAAGAGCTATTGCTATTTGCAGCGGTTGCCTCTGCTTAAGTAGTGGATTTCCTGCTAACATCATAGGACTGTCCTTTGGATATATTCACAGACATCTAATTAATGTAGTATATAAATCCTCATGCAGATACAAAAAATTAATCAGGATAACTAAAAAAAAGACATTTGAGGAATAGCCTGCAGTCTGTCATGCAAATTAAGTTTACCAAGGAAACCAAAACTGAAGAGGGTCCAAACAATCATATTATTAACCCAGAGCTAGCAGATTGCAGCAAGACACCGAGAGCTTGCATCTAGGCATATATGGATATCTAGATTCAGGATATTTGCAAGATGCAAAAGGTTACATAAATATTATACACACATTTATTTTCACTTATTATGTATAGAAGTCCTATATTTTACCTCATAGTCTATATAAGTTATGGAAAATTTCCATGATTTGTTTTAAAAAAATATTACTTATTCACAATAGAAATAGCTATGCTACATTGTGCCAGGCTGAAAAAAGGTACATGACTTAATTATCCATTTGACATGCAATGCCAGATTATAATTTGTCATTGATCTGCAATTCTACCTGAATAAATCATAGTTTGCTGACTCATATATATTGGCAAAATTTGATTTGTGTTCAAAGGAAGTAATTATTTGAATCATAAAGTTTTCAACATGTACCTTTTCTCTTTATTTACCTGGTTATCCTAAAATATAACTATATGATATTTCCAGAGGTGATTTCTATTCCACTTTTTGATTTACAGTGAATTCCTTCTGTTGAAATGCAATATCCATCCAATTTCTTTCTCAGAACTGTAGTGGTAAGTGTAAAAATACAACCAATAGCACCATTGTGCAATTTAGTAGACAATTACTTATTTATTTTTATTCTTCTTTCATTATTTTGTATAAACAACACAAGGTGAAAAACATATCCAACACATCTTCTTCCTCCTATTTTCCCCACAACTGTGGGAGGTGTCTACTAATCACCACTATTCTGGTTTTTCAGGGGGTTGGACTACAGATTAAATCTTGGCAGTTTCCCTGAAATATTAACATACATTGATTCTGATGTAGTGAATAATTTTCCCCTAAATTATTTGTTTCAAGAAGGTGTTTTTGTTATTAATCAAAAAAGAAAAGATTATTTCTAATCAATAATGAAGTCCTTCAAACTCTGTAATTCCTTGGGTTAAAAATTAACAGGGAATTAACAGGGATAACTCACCAGCAAATTATTCTAAAATAACCAGAAGCAATCTGTGTCGTATTCCCACTTTTCTAATTTCTGAGTTTGGGATGGGAATGACAGCTGTAAACCAACCCACAATCCAGAATTAATTATTAATTAATTATTAAGAATTAATATTAAATATTCATAGCATGAAAATGTAGCGGCTGATAAATATTGGACTAAATAGACAGTTTCAATGTGGGATAGACAGCCTATTCTGGCCAATGAGTTTTAAAAAGCTGTATAGCCAATATCTGTCTCATTTCTTAATGCATAATATTGGTTTTAACAGTAGCATATATGTGGTTTTCTCTGCTCGTAGAACAAGTAATTGGATCCTTTTCAAAATTAAATTTTTATTCCCTACAGAAATGTTGAACAAAATCTCTAGTCAGGTGGCTCTGATTCAAATTATAATTAAGTTCCCAGCTATTAAAATGCTGGTGACTTACTTAGGGATGATGGAGTCTACAGAGAATAAAAAGACAGGGGGATCATTATGGTATAAGATAAGGCAATGAGATTGGAAAGTTATACAAAATGGATTAAAAGTGCATAATGCAACAGTATGAGATTATCTTGAAATGCTGTCTTTGTCTAGACAGATATTATAAGTTATAAAGTTATAAAGACCACAAAAGTGTATGGATAAATGACAAAAGTTTGTAGGAAACTATATTTTTCTTTTAAAAATATGTTTTTTAGCTATTAGATGATATAGTATGCTGTATTCTTCATGGGTTTTTTGTTACCCCCTCAGCCAAAGAATTATACCTGGTGATCCAGGAACACAAACTTCTCTGTAATTCCTCCACCTGTGGGAAGGGCCCCCACTCTCTTGGCATTCCATAAAAGTGTAATATCCCTTACATCTTTTAAATTTTCCATACTGTTTTTTAAGCTTTTAATATTTTATTGTACACCTTCCAGACTCCCCCAGGGAGGGAGATGGCAATTCTTAAATATGATAGATAGATGATTGATGATAGACAGACAGACAGACAGATATTAGCATATTTCAACTAGGTATGGCCAGGAAATTCATGTGAGATTCTTCTTCTTCATCATCATCATCATCATCATCATCATCATCATCATCATCACCACCATTCTAGCCATTGTCTACCCACTGCAAGATGTTTCCAACCAATACGGTTCTGAGCTTTCTTTGAGATGATTATTACGGATGAAAAATATAGATAGGTGAATTGAGTGATGATATCAGTTAGAAGAAGAGCATTTCTTGATTGTGGGGTCCGAAGTTCCCCACTTTACGTTAAAAGAGTATCTCTGTTCAAATGTACTTCTCCATTGTCTTTGATTGCAGGAGAGATTCAGTGAGGACAGTAAGTGCATGGGAGAGACTTCTGCATTGTGTAGAATCATCTCATAGATGAGGTTTACTATATCTTTTCAATATTTATTTTCCATCATCATATAAAAATAAATGTATGAATTGTAACGTGTTTGTACAGATATTTTAGTAGCTGTCTTGCTGGTTATGAAAAGGAGGAAGTAGGGAATTAAAGCAAAATTTGAGATATATTTATAACAATCCTAAATTGTAGCCTATTCGATAAGCACACTGAAATTTCAGGAGTTTTTCATAGCTGCCAAATTAATCTATTTGTTTTATTATTACTCCTGGCTAGGGAAATATGGGAGGTGTAATCTAATACATTTGTAAGAAACCAGGCTGGAGACAGAATTATACCCCAAATGTTTTTTTTAATAGTTAAAGAAATGTAGCTCTCTGGTTAATTGAATAAAAGGGTAGAGCTTTATCTACTGCCACTGATAGTAGATTCCATATATAGAATTACTTTATATCTGCCTTTATGTCTAGATTTATCTCTATAACCAAGTACACAACTGAGAACAGCTCTGGGCTCTGACATAATCAAATTATCTGAGAACTTTCTGATATGGAATATTCATCTTGATTTTTCATTGTTTAAAATGTGAGGCTGTTTCTGCATTATACTAAAAAAGGAGACAGAGCCATGTTTCCAAGTGATAAACAGTGACTTAAAATAATCTTTCTATGCTTTCTGTGCTGTGACAATCTTGAGGTATGAATATGTATAAACAGAAACAAATTGTAGCCAAGAAGAGATTGCTGTGTTATCTTAAAATGTGATTCAGCAGAGGGTTCTGTATCCTTTAATCCATGCCTGTCTGTCTTTCTTTTATTTTTTTAAATCTGGGAATGCACTCCTGCAAGTTTATTTTCAGATGTACATTTACAAACATCATTCTGCTGCATGTATTGGGGAAAAATTGCAGAGGGACCCTGGCTGGAAGCCCTGTTTTAAGTAGAACAACCATATTCAAATTAAGATTCTGATTTAGTTATAAGTGGCAAAATCATCAACATTAGCATAACTTATCATTTGTAGAAAAACCTCTATGATTTTCCAGGTGCTGAACATGACCTTGTGCACAGGTGTAACCTCTGAAGAAGGAAGAGAGAGAGAGAGAGAGAGAGAGAGAGAGAGAAGGGAGACGGAGAAGCAAAATTGGGGGAAGGAATTTGCATAAGGAATAAAGCTGTGGATACAGTATGTACCGGAAGAAACATATGAAAGTTATTCAACAGCTAATGTTAAGAAAATAATCCTAGAAGTCAAAAGTATTTTCTAACCAAGATGTGGTGGCCGGACCAGTGACTGGTGCCTTTGGTGAATCCTGCAATCAGCTCTCTCATTTAATGTGGCAGCCTGGACAATTGCTTAGGATGCTTATATGGAAGGACCATTCTTACCATGTAAGCATTGAGAAAAGGTTTTAATAATCAGTAAAGTTCAAAGAGTATGCATGGCAAAGAGAAGATACCAGTAGCTTTCTTTTATTAGTTGTGTGGTATATATAGATATCTTTTATGTATTCAGGATGATGGGGCTTTGGACATCCTAATGAAACTAAGAACCTTGCCTTCATGAATGTGCAACTCAGAAGTGTCTGTTCCAAGCCAGACACATGTACACTCAAATGAGTTTACTTACAAGAGTTCAGATTTGCACATTTATAAATCAAGACAGACAGGGTGTTTGTGCAAGTGTATGCACAGAACAACATTCATATTATAGCTTACTTGCAAAAAATTCCAAACAGCCCAAGTCCAAGGGGAGAAGCAGAAGTATAGTCAAGTCACAATGAAGAAGTCCAGGAATTCAAATGTGAGTTGTCAACTGATCTGGATTCAAGGTTTCGATATGCAATTAGATCAAGAGATACAGAGTTCAAGTAAGTGGAATAGTTGTTTCTGTTACGTATGCAGGTTTGAATGTCATTGGTTTAGTTTGAACTGTTCTTGTAAAATGTCAGAAATGATCGGTTTAAAAGTGCGGGAAAATCCTGCACTCTGATTGGCTGGCAACTGCGGCTGCTGGCTATAAGCTGGCTGCTCCCTTCTCTCTCTCTCTCTCTCTTTTTAGCCCAGCCAAATCGGGTCTGTTATGAGCTGTAGTCACTAATAAACTCTTCACTGAAGCACTCCGCGTCTGACTCTTTATGCAAACTTAACACTGGCGACGAAGGTGGGATCATTCCCAAAGAGAAGACGACGCGGAAAACAAGCTGAGAGAGATGGCTGCGCTGAACATCCCCCCAGCCCCATTCGATCCGACGGCAGAAGACTGGGACTCGTATGCAGATCATTTCCAAATGTATTTGGAGGGAAACGATCTCGCCGACATTTCCGAGAAGTGGAAGAGGGCGGTCTTTCTTATGCACTGTGGTCCGGCAGTCTTCAAGATGGCGAAGGCATTGGCGGGAGCTGCAGACGTGAAGGTAATGGACTGGCCCGACTTAGAAAAGCTTTTAAGAGCCCATTACGCCCAAAAGTATCGTGCCTCATTAAGAGACACGAGTTTTACCGTCGGGATCAAGGGGAAAGAAAAAACGTTAACAACTTCATGGCAGGTTTAAGAGACATTGGGGGTGCATGCGAGTTTAACAACTTGGAAGAGGCCATGTGCGATCGATTTGTTCTAGGCCTCAAAGACAAGCTGCTTCAGAGCAAATTATTATTAAAACCTAAGATCACGTTGAAGGAAGCCATAGAAGAGGCCTCCTCAGCAGAAGCCACCAAGTCCTCAGCAGCAGCCATGAAGAAAATTAACAAGGCCTCAAGCCATCCTGATGTGGAAAAGTCCACAACAACTCATTGTGAGCAAATAGATTCTGAGTCAGAGTGTAGTGAGGTGGAGGAAGGAATTTATAGACTCAGAATGGAGAGGAAAAAGAAAGACCTGGGAAGAAAGAGGCAAGATTTTTACTGCAGAGGTTGTGGGGGAAGCCACCCCCGCACTGAATGCAAGTTTCTTGATGCCATCTGCCTCCGTTGTGAAAAAAGGGGTCATCTAGCAAGAGTCTGCAAATCATCCAGAACTCCACCACACAGAAGGAAGTTCCCTGACAAAGAATTCAAGCCTAACAACTTCAGTGAGAAAATGGGGAGAAATTCAGAAGCAAATGGGAAGAATGAAACTCATCAAACAGTCACCATTGGTCATTCTTCACCCTTAAGAAGCAGAAAAGTACGTGTGAAGGTACTGATTGAAGGAAGGCCTTGCCAAATGGAAGTGGACTCAGGCTCCTATTTATCTATAGTGTCATGGGACACTATTCACAGACTACTCCCAAACATTCAGAAGAAGCATTTCAAGAAGCAAGCACTGATTCTTAAAGACTACCAAGGGAACAAGATTCCAGTAGTTGGAACAAGAGAATTCAACATGAAGTTCAAAGGCCACACCAAACGCTTGCCCCTGACCATCGTGGACAAGGATCACCCAAGCTTGCTGGGACTTGAGTGGTTCAATCCACTAGGCATTGAGGTGACTGGCATCAATCACGTGAGCAACACTGAATGGGAGGAGGCCTTGAAGTCTGAGTTTCCAGAGGTCTTCAGCGATGGATTGGGCAAGTATATGGGGACCCCTATCACTTTCAATCTAGATCCCAAGGTGCCACCAATTCGCTTAAAGCCCAGAAGGGTCCCATTTGCCTTAAAGGAAAAAATTGATGCACAATTAGATAAACTAATAGCTCAAGGAGTTTTAGAGCCCACTGACCACTCCAGGTGGGAGACACCCATAGTCACACCAGTCAAGACTGATGGGTCAGTGAGAATCTGTGGAGACTATAAGGGGACACTGAACCATGCGCTTCAACAGAGCGCATATCCAGTTCCAGTGGTGCATCATTTACTACATTCACTTGGCACACTGCAGAGGCCCAAACCATTGTGACTCATAGAGGTGCTTTCAAATGTAAAAGGTTACAGTTTGGAGTAAGTGTGGCACCAGGCATCTTCCAAAGCCTTATGGAAAGGATGCTCCAAGGACTGCCAGGGGTAGTACTTTACTTTGATGATGTGTTAATCTCTGCTGAAAATGACACTCAATTACAAGAGAGACTCTTGCACTCTTAGAACTGACAAGGTTGAGTTCTTGGGTTATATGATTGACAAGCATGGCATCCACCCTACAGATGCCAAGGTTCAAGTAATCAAAGAAGCCCGTAGACCAAAATGCAAAACAGATTTGCAAGCCTTCCTTGGACTTATTAACTTTTATCACATGTTCCTACCTTAGAAGGCAACCATTGCAGAACCATTACACAGATTATTGGACAAAAAATCTGCTTGGGTCCGGGGCAGGAAGGAACAATCAGCATTCAACAATATTAAAAGACTAAACACGTCTGATGCTGTACTGATACAGTTCTCTGAGAATTTGCCTGTTGTACTTACTTGTGATGCATCCCCTTTTGGAGTGAGCGGTTTTTTTGAGCCACAGGCTTCCCAGTGGGAGGGAAGCCCCTATTGCATTTTACTCTCGCACTTTGACCAAAGCAGAGAGGAATTACAGCCAATTGGACAAGGAAGCATTGGAATTGTTGCAGCTGTCAAGAAATTCCATGAATATCTATATGGGAGAACATTTACCATTGTCACAGATCACAAACCTTTGTTAGGCATTGTGGCAGGAGACAAACCTACACCCACTATCCTGTCACCAAGAATGCTGAGGTGGACTGAATTTCTTGCTGCTTATTCATACAAGCTCATCCACAAGCCTGGCAAAGACATTGGCCATGCTGATGCTTTGAGTCGCTGCCCACTTCCGTTTCACACTGAGGACTGTGAACCTGAGGCACACCTTTTTCCTAGAAACTGTTGCCAAGCTTCCAGTACAGCTGCTGAAATTGCCAGAGAGACTGCCAAAGACACTTTATTGGCTCCTGTTATAGGCTGGATTAAGAAAGGTTGGCCTTTTCAAGATCTACCTCACCTTGCCCAACCTTTTAAATCCAGGCAAACTGAATTATCTGTATTAAGAGGATGTATTTTGTGGGGTAACAGGGTGGTTATTCCTGCAAAACTGCAAAGAGAGGTTTTGGAAATGTTACATTAGGGTCATCCAGGTATTGTAAGGATGAAGGGATTGGCCAGGAGCTATGTATGGTGGCCAGGTATTGACAAAATGGTTGAAAACTGGGTTGCATCTTGTCCCAACTGTCAGGTAGTCAGGCCTGCCCCACCTCTCGCCCCCACACAGGAATGGGAATGTCCTAGGGGCCCATGGTCTAGGATTCACATTGATTTCACTGGCCCTACCAGAGGGCACAGACAAAAGATATTAAAAACACCAATCAAGCAGAACACAGCAAACTCCAAGACCAATAAACACAGACCAAGACTCCCAACCAATCAGGATGAAGAAAAAACCATTCTAACACAGCACGAGGCTAGCACCAAATTTAAAAATGAAACGGCTGTGAAAGCCTGACACACAGACGAACCCAGTACACCAGCCTGATGATGGCAGATTAGATTCTGCCGAAACGTCACTACAACTTTAAAAGCACAACTATAATGACGTGGGAAAATACCCAAACAAAGCTGAATACTGTTATGTATGTAAGTTTGAATGTTATTGGTTTATTTGAACTGTTCTTGTAAAATGTCAAATGGTATTGGTTTAAATAGTGCGGGAAGAAACCCTGCACTCCCATTGGCTGGCAACTACGGCTGCAGGCTATAAGAGGCAGCCGTAGCCAAGCCAGGACGGGTCCATTCGAGCTGTAGTCACTTAATAAACTGTTTGCTGGAACTCCTCGCGTCTGACTCTTCATGCAAACTTAACACTGGCGATGAGGATGGGATTTCCCTGAAGAGAAGACGACGCGAAGAACAAGCAATGGAGCGAGATGGCTGCGCTGAACACCCCCCCAGCCCCATTCAATCCAGCGGCAGAAGACTGGGAATCGTATGCGGATCGCTTCCAGATGTATCTGGAAGGGAACGACTCAACATCCGGCAGTCTTCAAAATGGCGAAGGCGTTAGCGGGAGCTGCAGAGCTGAAGGTAATGGAATGGCCCGATTTAGAGAAACTTTTAAGAGCCCATTACGCCCCACAAGTATCGTGCCTCATTAAGAGACACGAATTTTACCGTCAGGATCAAGGGGATAGCGAGAATGTTAATGACTTCGTGGCAAGTTTAAGGGACATTAGGGGTGCTTGTGACTTTACCAACTTAGAAGAGGCCATGCGTGATCGGTTTGTTTTAGGACTCAAAGATAAGGTCTTACAAAGCAAACTATTAATGAAACCTAAGATCACGTTTAAAGAGGCCATTGAAGAAGCTATTTCAGCGGAAGCCACCAAGTCCTCAGCAGCGGCCATGAAAAAGATTAACAAGGCCTCAAGCCAGGTCTCAAGCCATTCTGATGGGGAAAAATCCACAACAGCCCATTGCGAACAAATAGACTCTGATTCAGATGGCAGTGAGGCAGAGGAGGGGATTTTAGACTCAGAATGGAGAAGAAGAGAAAAGACTCTGGGAAAAACAGGCAAGGATTCTATTGCAGAGGCTGTGGGGGGGCACCCCCGCACTGAATGCAAGTTCTTTGACTCCATCTGCCTACGTTGTGAGAAATGGGGTCACATAGCCAGAGTCTGCAAATCATCCAGAACTCCACCTAGTAGGAAAAAATTTCCTGATAAAGACTTTAAGCCCAACAATTTCCTTGAAAAGATGGGGCGAAATTTAGAAGCAAATGGCAAGAATGAAACTCACCAAACAATCACTATTGGTCATTCTTCACCTTTAAAAAGCAGAAAAGTACATGTGAAGGTGTTTATTGAAGGAAGGCCTTGCCAAATGGAAGTGGACTCAGGCTCTTATTTATCTATGGTGTCATGGGACACTATTCACAGACTTTTTCCCAACATTCAGAAGAAGCATTTCCAGAAGCAAGCACTGACTCTTAAAGACTACCAAGGGAACAAGATTCCAGTAGTTGGAGCAAGAGATTTCAACGTGCAGTTTAAAGGTCACACCAAACGTTTGCCCCTGACCATTGTGGACAAGGATCGCCCAAGCTTGCTGGGACTTGAGTGGTTCAATCCACTAGGCATCGAGGTGACTGGCATCAATCACATGAGCAACACTGAATGGGAGGAGGCCTTGAAGTCTGAGTTTCCAGAGGTCTTCAGTGATGGATTGGGCAAGTATATGGGGACCCCTATCACTTTCAACCTAGATCCAAGGTGCCCCCAATTCGTTTAAAGCCCAGAAAGGTCCCATTTGCATTAAAGGAAAAAATTGATGCACAATTAGATAAACTAATAGCTCAATAGCCCAGGTGGGAGACACCCATAGTCACACCAGTCAAGACTGATGGGTCAATAAGAATCTGTGGAGACTATAAGGGGACATTGAACCATGCGCTTCAACAGAGCACATATCCAGTTCCAGTGGTGCATCATTTATTACATTCACTTGGCAGGGGTACAGTCTTTGCCAAATTGGATCTGGCCCAGGCATATCAACAACTAACAGTTGATGATGCCACTGCAGAGGCCCAAACCATTGTGACTCATAGAGGTGCCTTCAAATGTAAAAGGTTACAGTTTGGAGTAAGTGTGGCACCAGGCATCTTCCAAAGCCTTATGGAAAGGATGCTCCAAGGACTGCCAGGGGTAGTACTTTACTTTGATGATGTGTTAATCTCTGCTGAAAATGACACTCAATTACAAGAGAGACTCTTGCACTCTTAGAACTGACAAGGTTGAGTTCTTGGGTTATATGATTGACAAGCATGGCATCCACCCTACAGATGCCAAGGTTCAAGTAATCAAAGAAGCCCGTAGACCAAAATGCAAAACAGATTTGCAAGCCTTCCTTGGACTTATTAACTTTTATCACATGTTTCTACCTCACAAAGCATCTATTGCTGAGCCCTTACATCGCCTGCTTGATAAGAAGGCTGTTTGGATCTGGGGGCGGAAGGAACAGTCAGCATTTAACAGTATTAAGAGACTAATCATGTCTGATGCTCTGTTGATACAGTTCTCTGAGAATTTGCCTGTTGTTCTGACTTGTGATGCATCCCCTTTTGGAGTGGGGGGGGGGTTTGAGTCACAGGCTTCCCAGTGGAAAGGAAGCCCCAATTGCATTTTACTCTCGCACTTTGTCCAAAGCAGAGAGGAATTATAGCCAACTGGACAAGGAGGCATTAGCAGTCGTTGCAGCTGTTAAGAAATTTCATGAATATCTGTATGGCAGGTCATTCACCATTGTTACAGATCACAAACCTTTATTAGGCATTGTGGCAGGAGACAAACCTACACCTAATATCCTGTCACCAAGAATGCTGAGGTGGACTGAATTTCTTGCAGCCTATTCATACAAACTGATTCACAGGCCTGGCAAGGACATTGGACATGCTGATGCACTGAGTCGTTGCCCACTACCTTGCCACAAGGAGGACTTTGAACTTGAAACTCACACCTTTTTCCTAGAGACTGTTGCTAAGCTTCCAGTTCATGCTGCTGAGATTGCCAGAGAGACTGCCAAAGATGCTGTGTTGGCACCTGTTATAGGCTGGATTAAGAAAGGTTGGCCTATTCAAGATCTACCTCACCTGGCCCAACCTTTTAAATCCAGGCAAACTGAATTATCTGTATTAAGAGGATGTATTTTGTGGGGTAACAGGGTGGTTATTCCTGCAAAACTGCAAAGGGAGGTTTTGGAAATGTTGCATGAGGGTCATCCTGGGATTGTAAGGATGAAAGGTTTGGCCAGGAGTTATGTATGGTGGCCAGGTATTGACAAAATGGTTGAAAACTGGGTAGCCTCTTGTCCCAATTGCCAGGTAGTCAGGCCTGCTCCACCTCACGCCCCCACACAGGAATGGGAATGTCCTAGGGGCCCATGGTCTAGAATCCACATTGATTTCGCTGGCCCTACCAGAGGGCACACTTTTCTAGTTATAGTAGATGCATATTCCAAATGGCTTGAGGTAATTCCCATGACATCCACTACAACTGAGGCTGTCATCAAGCAGCTCAGAAAATTGTTTGTAACCCATGGGTTACCAGATGTCCTTGTTTCTGACAATGGCCCTCAATTCACATCTAACATTTTTGAATCCTTTCTAGCTCAACAGGGTATCAGACATGCCCTCACTGCCCCTGGGCACCCTTCGGCCAATGGCTGGGCTGAACGCATGGTACACTTTACCAAAGAGAAGCTTCAGCAGCTGGGTCCTGGGGATATCACTGAGAAGCTTGAAAAACTTCTTAGTGTTCAGCACATCACTCCTAGCCCATCAAATAACTTGTCCCCAGCAGAGTTGTTGATGGGTAGGAAACTTAGGTCTTCCCTTGACCACCTTCATCCCACTTATGCACCCAACGCACCACTGGATTCCACTTCCAAAGTTCGTTCTTTTAGTGTGGAGATTCTGTATATGC
Organism: Naja naja; assembly: GCA_009733165.1. Taxonomy (NCBI): domain Eukaryota; kingdom Metazoa; phylum Chordata; class Lepidosauria; order Squamata; family Elapidae; genus Naja; species Naja naja. The sequence goes on along the minus strand of CM019151.1, from coordinate 141,157,988 downwards.
TAGGAACCTTATAGGTGAACCTTTGTGGATTCCTGCTGAAATAACTCACATCACTGGCCCTTGTTCTTACAGGATACAAACAGAGGATGGCCTCCTCTGGAGCAGGCACATTGACCAACTTAGATCCAGGTTCCCTCAGGAACATCACCTCTCTCTCCCTCTGGGTCCCTCACCTGATGTCTCTTCTAGGGGAAGGGGGAACAGGAGGAAAATCAGCAAACAAGAATCAACCCCATGTGTAATGAGCCATTGCGACAGGAACCATCCCGAACCCTGTCACAATGCCAAGATCCATCCTTAGAAGTGGAAGATTGCACATCACTACCTGACTTGGGTGCTGACATTGGAATGGAGATGGGTTGGGAGGAGAGACCAGATTCTAACAGTCTAACAGGGTCTCCTTTCACAGGAAGTCCCAACAGGGAAATGTCAGCAGACACATTTCCCTCTCACTGGGTGAGAACGTTAAAACTTCTGAACCACGAAGGTCTCAAGCATACACGTAAGAGCCCTACCTATTTAAAGGAATACATTAGATAGGTTGGGGTTTGGTATGGACTGAACCTAGTGGGGAGGGGTGTTATGTATGTAGGTTTGAATGTTATTGGTTTATTTGAACTGTTCTTGTAAAATGTCAAATGGTATTGGTTTAAATAGTGCGGGAAGAAACCCTGCACTCCCATTGGCTGGCAACTACGGCTGCAGGCTATAAGAGGCAGCCGTAGCCAAGCCAGGACGGGTCCATTCGAGCTGTAGTCACTTAATAAACTGTTTGCTGGAACTCCTCGCGTCTGACTCTTCATGCAAACTTAACAAATACCATACATATAAATACCCACGAAAACTTAAGAAAACATATATGTATGTATGTATGTATGTATGTATGTATGTATGTACATATCACATTTTACAGAGCTAAGGATGGTTTTAAAGAAATATCAGTATGTAGTAACAAGATAATAAACCTCCTTGTTCTCTTGATAATACAAGAAAAAAGCTACCATTTCACCAGTTAAAATAAATAAATACACACACACATCCCTACACACACACACACACACACACACACACATGTTCTCCTTCAGATGTTACTTTAGAACAAGATCAGGCAATTTATAACTCAATTTGAGCAGCCTCCAGTGTGGCTGTCCTGAGGAACATGGGCTGTAGTCTGTCTACTAGCTATTCCCAATTTTAGCAAGACTGTTTGATAGGAAAGCTTTGTAGCTTTGCCTTCCATTTGAACAAACTTGCTTCAGATCACAGGTGTTGTATTACAAATAACAGCAAGAAACCATTGATCTATAACGCAGTCAGTTAAAAAAAGAGGTGGCAAAGAATTGCTTTTCCTCACTGCTACTTTCCTAATGAGAGAAAGCAGCAGTTAAACTTCCCCTTCTTCAAAGCAGAATGCCATTATGAGAGAAATAAACTCTTTGCTGGAACTCCTCGCGTCTGACTCTTCATGCAAACTTAACATAATGGACACAAAACCTGGCACAAGACAGAAATATTACTTTCGACACTGAGCCAGTGAATAGATAGAGACTGTAAGTAGTTGCTGGGTGGGGTTGTCTTGAGGATGACAAAATGCTTCTTTTTTCTCCAGATATGGTGGGTGGGTCATAATCATCCTGGGTAAAGTGGAATTACATATCTATTAGAAATTACTTTGCTTAAGAGCCCCTCCGATCTTGAGCCATTTTGATAACCATATTCACAGATTTGAATTCCATATGCCCTGCACTGTTTCCTTGTCATTTCAAAGCTTCTGTCTGAAAACTGAACTTTTTTTGCAATCTTTGGTGCTCTCTTCAAACTGCTAATTACCTGTATCATTTAGAAATCACAGAATTATTATACATGGTTGGGCCAAAAATATTGGATTCAACTTTACATTTCACTTAAAAGTTTTTACAGCACACAAATAACTATATAATTGTGCCTCCTGGAGAAGATAAGTATAATTGCAGAGATATAGCAAAAGTGTTAGAAATAAGATTGGAAAAGGTTTTGCCATATAGAGTAATTATAGGCCAGTATGAGTCCACGCAATTACTATGACCAATTCTGATTAGCCAACTGCTTTAAGGCCAAGTCCTAATGCAGCCTACTTCCCATCCATCTACTTGGAGCACAGTCAACGGTTAGATCAAATGACTCACATAATGTCACCATGACAGAAGCTGTAAAGATCAATTCAATCTAAGTCTCACATGCTGCCATGACATTTTCATTTGAGTAGCAACAGGAACCCATTATAAAATGACAGTGTCCTTGCTGATAAACTCTGTAAAAGAGCAGTGAGTGGAACTCTTTTGAGGAAGCCAGTGGGGGGAAAGTCATTTCTGAAACTGCAGTCTCAAATTACAAAAGTAGAGAAAATGTGGGAATAAATACAAAGCAAATCTGCAAATGGAAATTGTGGAGAAAAAGGCATCTCTCTGGACTGGCTTAATAATGGTATTGATAACTTAACGTCACCTTAACTTTTCAGTTTTATTGGTCTGAATCCACGGCAATCTTAGAACACTGTATGATTATTTGGGGGGGATGTTATCCAAGCTACACAGTGCAATGGAAGACCCATTCTGTTTGTATGCACATTGTATGTTTGTGTATACAGTTATTTATTTATTTTTATTTATTTATTTGATTTGTCAATCGCTTACAAGATAATAAGTGTAAGGGTAAACATAGTTGTGAATACATGAAATGAATACATATAAGAAAAATAAAAAAACAATAGGACAGGGACGGTAGGCATGTTAGTGCACTTATGCATGCCCCCTACAGACCTCTTAGGAAAGGGGTGAGGTCAATAGACAGTCTAAGGTTAAAGTTTGGGGGGTCTGGGGAAGAAACCACAGAGTCAGGTAGAGTAGTCCAGACATTGAACACTCTGTTGTTGAAGTCGTATTTCCTGCAATCAAGTTTGGTGCGGTTAACCATGAGTTTGTATCTATTGTGTGCTCTTGTATTGTTATGGTTGAAGCTGAAGTATTCATTGACAGGTAGGACATTGCAATGTATTATTTTATATACTATATTTAGATCGGACTGAAGGCAGCGTAGTTCTAGGTTTTCTAGGTCTAGAATTTCAAGTCTGGTTGCACAAGGTATTCTGCAATGAGTAGAGGAGTGTAGAACTCTTCTTGTGAAGTATTTCTGGACTTTCTCAACTGTGTTAATATCAGATATGTGATGTGGGTTCCAGACTGATGAGCTGTAGTGTGATATTACCAGAGAAAAAGCTATATAGGATTAGGTTAACAACTCTTAATGCCTTTTTGGCTATGTAGTTACAGTGGGCTCTAGCACTTAGATCATTAGAGATGAGTATTCCAAGGTCCTTGACAGATTTTGGATCATGTGCACTGAAGACAAATTCCTTGTGTATCCAATATAGAAATCTATTCTATTCTATTCTATTCTATTCTATTCTATTCTATTCTATTCTATTCTATTCTATTCTATTCTTTCTGTTAATGAGCTAAAGGTAAATTAAATTAGCATGAAATTTCTGGTAACTTATCTTTGATTTATGTCAGTGCTTTCTAATAATATTTTGGAGCTTTGCCCCAATCTACTCATTACTAGATTCTATTAAACATCTCTTTATTAGCATTAGGTAGTTTTTTGTTTTTTGTACAGAATTCTATCTGGCTTAATATTTGGCTGAAATAGGAACCTGGCCATTTAGTAACTGTTCCTGTTACCAACCATGTAATACATTGAAGATTCAAGGTTGGGTAAATTAGATACTATAGATTGTATTATGGATGTGAACATGTATGGCTTTTCTTAATAAATGGTTGCTTAATAAACTAATATTTTCCTTTGGTAATTCAATATTTTTAAACCAAACTGTAAATAAATAAATAAATACACACACACACAATATACGTGTGTGTGTGTGCGCGTGTACATGAATAAGGAATACAAGTACACTTTGACTTATGACTACAGTTTGCTGAGCAAGGCAATTAAGTGAGTTGCACTGCGTTTTATGACCTTTTTTGCCACAGTTGTTAAGCAAATCATTGCAATTGTTAAGTAAATCACATGGTTATTAAGCAAACCAGCTTTTCTGATTAATTTTGCTTGTTGGAAGCCAGCTGGGATGGTCACAAATAGTAATCAGGACACTGCAACATGCATAAATACATACAAATGGCCAAAGCACCCACAGTTTGATCAGCTGATCATGTGGGAAAACTGTGACAGTAATGTGTGCAAGGACTGGTTGTAAGTCACTTTTTTCAGCACCATTGTAACTTTGCATAGTCGCTGAATGAATGGTGGTACATCAAGGATTCCCTGTTAGGACTCAGCCTAGAACAACTCTGCACCCAAGTCACAAGACATCATATTCATTTTTGCCTTTTATTTTGTTTTTTGAGAAAGGCAACTATGTTCTGATTTATGGATGCGCATCAGTCTGCTGAATCCCAATTTCAGAGGCAAATGAGGTTACTTTGGCCTGATGAGATCTTACCTCTCTCCTTCAAAATTGAATCAAATTGAATAGTATGATCGGATTTGAGTTCAACTATTTTCCAAATTGCTGAATCAAATTCTTTGGAGGCTTTTCACACTATATTTTCTTTGTTTTATTCCTATTTCAATTTTTGGTTATTTTCTTTTCAATATTAATAATCTGATTTTCTTTTGATGGTCATTGCTGTTGTTACATAAGCAATATCTGTCTCTCTCTTCTTTTCTGTTATCCCCTTGCCTTGCTAATATTTCAGCCTGTTTTATAGACATGTCTGATTAAATACAGGATTAACACTCAATTTGTAGAAAGCAAAATTTATTGAATTTCCACCTAGATCTACATCATCAACATCTCTTTCCATCTCTATTGGCATCATTCAGTGTTCTCCTTAAGTGAGAAGGTTGGGAGCTGCCTTTTGTTTTCTGTCATGACTTTCTTGCTTCAATAGCTCTAGCTAAGGCCTGTCAATATTTTTTCAATAATTTCCAAAAGTGACTCTCATTTATTTTGTTATTCTACTAAACTAATAAACAGATAAATTTGTTAAATTGCTTTGGATTATGGTCTGCTTAAAGAACTGTTAGTTTTTCTATGTATCTTAACCTAATCCTTGTTTTTCCTTCCTTCCTTCCCCATATTATATTTCTGAGTTTTTCTTTTCTATATGGATTCTTAGAAGATGGACATGCTAGTAGACAATTATGGCAATCAGATTTATACCTTAAATTGCATTGTTATTTAAATAATTTTGTAATTGTATTATAATGTTGGATGTTCCTCCTAAAGCTGCAAGTAATGGTTTTGGCATATTCAGATTTTGTCTTTCACAGGTCCCTTTTTTCATATGGTATACTGAAGCCTTTCCATCCTTTCCCCCCAAATCCAGGTGTTCCTGTGTGAGTGGTTATTTTGCCTTGCTCATAAATAACCCTTCTTAATATTTATCTTTCTGTTAGATTATTTATCGTTCTAAATCTCTATTTCTCTATCGTCATAACTTTTTCATACCTTCTTAACAAACAGTTTTTACTAACCATCATCACTTTGATCCATTCTTTTCTTTTTCTGTCCCATTGTGAAAGCCTTCAGTAATGGGTCTTTTAAATTCCTGTTTTGTTATATTTTCTCTTGTGTTTAGTTGGATAATTTTTTTTCCACCTCTCATGCCCTTTCACTTTCTTTTGTGTTTTGCTTGATAAGAAATTTTTATTCACTTTCTCTTCATTTATAAAATTAATCCATTTAAACTATCCTTTACTTTTGCTACATAATCATATAGAATACTGATGAAATTGTATTTTGTTTGTCTGATTTTGTTTTCGCTGTTTGAATTTGTAATTTTGCAAGGAGCATTGGGGATCTAAACTTCAACTAGCACCAAGTTTTGGTTTTGGTGATTGATGCCTCCATCTCAACTTGCAGAGCTTATAGTCAATTTGAATTTGGGGCAGTCTAATCAATGATGTTCACCATCATCTTTCAGGTTTCTGAAGGTATTTCCTATACACATTAAGTTTTCTGGGCAGAACTATAGTAACCAATCAATAGCCTATCTCCTGCTTCATTGCATATACCTGTTAAATTTTTCCCTTTTCCAAATGTTGTTTGGCTTCCAACTTTAGCATTCCAGTATAACGTATTCAGAATGATGTCTTTGTTTTTATTTTATGTGCACATCTGTGGTTGCAGCATGAAGTTGGGAATAGTAATGTTGATTGGCTTGCCTTGTGCTTGAATTGAGATCTCCCTCCCTCCCTTTTTCTGACTTTGACACCCTTTTGTTCATATTAACGGATTCTACATTTCTTTTATGTTGTATTTGTTCAGAGTTGAAGATCTGTTGCTCTTCTGAATTAAGTGACTCATTAGATTCCTTTTGATCTGATCTGATACCCCTTTTTACAAGGCTTGGTTTCAGAATATACTGCTTAGGTTAACGCCAGGAAAAGCAGGTGGTGATAATCAGAGGTCTCAGATGAACACCAGCATCAGATGGAGATTAGCATTCAGGTACCTGGATTATGTAGACCAGCTGGCAGCCTCAAGTGGTGACAGTCCAGATCCAGGATCTACCCCCAGCCCTAGAACATGTCCTGCCAAGAGCTGAGCAGCAAAAAGGGGGTTGCCATAGCTTCTTGCCCATCAAAGGTGTTTCTGTCATTGATTGTTGTTGCATCTGCTGTTGGAAACTGTTAAGTTTGCATGAAGAGTCAGACGCGGAGTGCTTCAGTGAAGAGTTTATTAGTGACTACAGCTCATAACAGACCCGATTTGGCTGGGCTGCGGCTGCTACTTATAGCCAGCAGCCGCAGTTGCCAGCCAATCAGAGTGCAGGATTTTCCCGCACTTTTAAACCAATCATTTCTGACATTTTACAAGAACAGTTCAAACTAAACCAATGACATTCAAACCTGCATACATAACACCCCTCCCCACTAGGTTCAGTCCATACTCAAACCCCAACCTATCTAATGTGATTCTTTTAAATAGGTGGGGCTCTTACATGTACGTTGAGACCTTCGTGGTTCAGAAGTTTTAATGTTCTCACCCAGTGAGAGAGGAAATGTGTCTGTTGACATTTCCCTATTCGGGCTTCCAGTGAAAGAAGACCCTGTTTGATTGTTACAATCTGATCTCTCCTCCCAACCCATCTCCAACCCAATGTCAGCACCCAAGTCAGGTAGTGATGTGCAATCTTCCACTTGTAAGGATGGATTTTGGCATTGTGACAGGTTTTGGGATGGTTCCTGTCGTAATGGCTCGTTACACATGGGGTTGATTCTTGCTTGCTGATTATCCTCATGTTCCTCCCCCTCCCCCCTAGAAAAGGCATTAGGTATGGGAACCAGAGAGGAACAATTGCGATGTTCCTGAGGTAACCTGGATCTAAGCCGATCAATGTGCCTGCTCCAGAGGACTCCATCCTCTGTTTGTACCCTGTAAGAATGAGGGCCTGTGATTTGAGTTATTTCAGCAGGAATCCATGAAGGAGTGATGTGCTGAACATTAAGAAGTTTTTCAACTTTCTCAGTGATGTCCCCAGGACCCAATTGCTGAAGCTTTTCCTTGGTAAAACGTACCATTCGTTCAGCCTGCCGTTAGCCGAAGGGTGCCCAGGGGCTGTCAGGGCATGTCTGATACCCTGTTGTGCTAGATAGGATTCAAAAAGGTTGGATGTAAATTGAGGGCCATTGTCAGAGACAAGAACATCAGGTAACCCGTGGGTTACAAAAAGCTTTCTAAGCTGCTTGATAACAGCATCAGTTGTGGTGGATGCCATAAGGATGACCTCTAGCCATTTGGAATATGCATCTACTATAATAAGGAAGGTGTGCCCTCTGGTAGGGCCAGCGAAATCAATGTGAATCCTAGACCATGGGCCCCTAGGACATTCCCATTCCTGTGTGGGGGCAAGAGGTGGGGCAGGCCTGACTACCTGACAGTTGGGACAAGATGCAACCCAGTTTTCAACCATTTTGTCAATACCTGGCCACCATACATAGCTCCTGGCCAATCCCTTCATCCTTACAATACCTGGATGACCCTAATGTAACATTTCCAAAACCTCTCTTTGCAGTTTTGCAGGAATAACCACCCTGTTACCCCACAAAATACATCCTCTTAATACAGATAATTCAGTTTGCCTGGATTTAAAAGGTTGGGCCAGGTGAGGTAGATCTTGAATAGGCCAACCTTTCTTAATCCAGCCTATAACAGGTGCCAACACAGCATCTTTGGCAGTCTCTCTGGCAATCTCAGCAGCATGAACTGGAAGCTTAGCAACAGTCTCTAGGAAAAAGGTGTGAGTTTCAAGTTCAAAGTCCTCCTTGTGGCAAGGTAGTGGGCAACGACTCAGTGCATCAGCATGTCCAATGTCCTTGCCAGGCCTGTGAATCAGTTTGTATGAATAGGCTGCAAGAAATTCAGTCCACCTCAGCATTCTTGGTGACAGGATATTAGGTGTAGGTTTGTCTCCTGCCACAATGCCTAATAAAGGTTTGTGATCTGTAACAATGGTGAATGACCTGCCATACAGATATTCATGAAATTTCTTAACAGCTGCAACGACTGCTAATGCCTCCTTGTCCAGTTGGCTATAATTCCTCTCTGCTTTGGACAAAGTGCGAGAGTAAAATGCAATTGGGGCTTCCTTTCCACTGGGAAGCCTGTGACTCAAACCCCCCCCCCACTCCAAAAGGGGATGCATCACAAGTCAGAACAACAGGCAAATTCTCAGAGAACTGTATCAACAGAGCATCAGACATGATTAGTCTCTTAATACTGTTAAATGCTGACTGTTCCTTCCGCCCCCAGATCCAAACAGCCTTCTTATCAAGCAGGCGATGTAAGGGCTCAGCAATAGATGCTTTGTGAGGTAGAAACATGTGATAAAAGTTAATAAGTCCAAGGAAGGCTTGCAAATCTGTTTTGCATTTTGGTCTAGGGGCTTCTTTGATTGCTTGAACCTTGGCATCTGTAGGGTGGATGCCATACTTGTCAATCATGTAGCCCAAGAACTCAACCTTGTCAGTTCTAAGAGTGCATTTTTCTTCCTTGACTTTTAACCCCGCTTTCTTGAATCTGGTAAGGACTTCTCTGAGTCTCTCTTGTAATTGAGTGTCATTTTCAGCAGAGATTAACACATCATCAAAGTAAGGCACTACCCCTGGCAGTCCTTGCAGCATCCTTTCCATAAGGCCTTGGAAGATGCCTGGTGCCACACTTACTCCAAACTGTAACCTTTTACATTTGAAGGCACCTCTATGAGTCACAATGGTTTGGGCCTCTGCAGTGGCATCATCAACTGTTAGTTGTTGATATGCCTGGGCCAGATCCAATTTGGCAAAGACTGTACCCCTGCCAAGTGAATGTAATAAATGATGCACCACTGGAACTGGATATGTGCTCTGTTGAAGCGCATGGTTCAATGTCCCCTTATAGTCTCCACAGATTCTTATTGACCCATCAGTCTTGACTGGTGTGACTATGGGTGTCTCCCACCTGGGCTATTGAGCTATTAGTTTATCTAATTGTGCATCAATTTTTTCCTTTAATGCAAATGGGACCTTTCTGGGCTTTAAACGAATTGGGGGCACCTTGGATCTAGGTTGAAAGTGATAGGGGTCCCCATATACTTGCCCAATCCATCACTGAAGACCTCTGGAAACTCAGACTTCAAGGCCTCCTCCCATTCAGTGTTGCTCATGTGATTGATGCCAGTCACCTCGATGCCTAGTGGATTGAACCACTCAAGTCCCAGCAAGCTTGGGCGATCCTTGTCCACGATGGTCAGGGGCAAACATTTGGTGTCGCCTTTGAATTTCACGTTGAATTCTCTTGTTCCAACTACTGGAATCTTGTTCCCTTGGTAGTCTTTAAGAGTCAGTGCTTGCTTCTGGAAATGCTTCTTCTGAATGTTGGGAAGTAGCCTGTGAATAGTGTCCCATGACACCATAGATAAATAGGAGCCTGAGTCCACTTCCATTTGGCAAGGCCTTCCTTCAATTAGTACCTTCACATGTACTTTTCTGCTTCTTAAGGGTGAAGAATGACCAATAGTGACTGTTTGATGAGTTTCATTCTTCCCATTTGCTTCTGTGTTGCCCCATTTTCTGACTGAAGTTGTTAGGCTTGAATTCTTTGTCAGGAAACTTTCTTCTGTGGGGTGGAGTTCTGGATGATTTGCAGACTCTTGCTACATGACCTCTTTTTTCACAACGGAGGCAGATGGTATCAAGAAACTTGCATTCAGTGCGGGGTGGCTCCCCCACAACCTCTGCAGTAAAAATCTTGCCTCTTTCTTCCCAGGTCTTTCTTTTTCCTCTCCATTCTGAGTCTATAAATTCCTTCCTCCACCTCACTACACTCTGACTCAGAATCTATTTGCTCGCAATGAGTTGTTGTGGACTTTTCCACATCAGGATGGCTTGAGGCCTTGTTAATTTTCTTCATGGCTGCTGCTGAGGACTTGGTGGCTTCTGCTGAGGAGGCCTCTTCTATGGCTTCCTTCAACGTGATCTTAGGTTTTAATAATAATTTGCTCTGAAGCAGCTTGTCTTTGAGGCCTAGAACAAATCGATGGTGCATGGCCTCTTCCAAATTGTTAAACTCGCATGCACCCCCAATGTCTCTTAAACTTGCCACGAAGTCATTAACGTTTTCGCTTTCCCCTTGATCCCGACGGTAAAACTCGTGTCTCTTAATGAGGCACGATACTTGTGGGGTGTAATGGGCTCTTAAAAGCTTTTCTAAATCAGGCCATTCCATTACCTTCACGTCTGCAGCTCCTGCCAATGCCTTCGCCATCATGAAAACTGCTGGACCGCAGTGGGTGAGAAAGACCGCCCTCTTCCGCTTCTCGGAAATGTTGGCGAGATTGTTTCCCTCCAAATACATTTGGAAACGATCTGCGTACGAGTCCCAGTCTTCTGCCATCGGATCGAACGGGGCTGGGGGTGTTCAGCACAGCTATCTCTCTCAGCTTGTTTTCCGTGTTGTCTTCTCTTCAGGAAGGATCCCACCTTCGTCGCCAGTGTTAAGTTTGCATGAAGAGTGAGATGCAAAGTGCTTCAGTGAAGAGTTTATTAGTGACTACAGCTCATAACAGACCCAATTTGGCTGGGCTGCGGCTGCTACTTATAGCCAGCAGCCGCAGTTGCCAGCCAATCAAAGTGCAGGATTTTCCCGCACTTTTAAACCAATCATTTCTGACATTTTACAAGAACAGTTCAAACTAAACCAATGACATTCAAACCTGCATACATAACAGTTTTGTTTTCCAAAATGTTTCCAGAGAATGAATACAGTTATCTCTTCACATGTTTTCTGAGATGTGCCTCTAGTGCACTGATACTTTGATACATGTTAGATAAGAATCAGAAAAGACTCTATAATCCATTTCATGGCAATTTATGATTCCAACTGCACATTAATTGGGATTCAAGTATCACAAAGTTGAGAGATTTGGTTAAGATCTGCTTTATTATATAAATGAATACTACTAGTACAACTGATAAACTGTATCCTAAATAGGCTTTGTAGTTGTTAGTTGTTGGGCTTTCTAGGATTGGGTTAAGACATACATAGTTCTACTTACCAGAAACTAATTTTGTCAAATCCAAACTATTACGTATGCAACTGAACATAAAGTAAAATTGCTTTTTACTCATTTCTGCCAGTAAAAATAACACAACAATTTGCTATTCTTTCAAAATATCTAGAATTTCTTGCCTCTGGCAGTTACTTCAAATAACCTTCTAATAGGACTAAATTGGATTCTATTACATATTTCTACTAGGGTAGAATAGATCAGTAACTGAAGTCTCTGTAACTGTTTTGGATGATTATTCCTGCATACAAGTAGTTCTCATCACTGTTTGCTTAATGATGGTTTAAATTAATAATGGCTTGAAAAAGATGCTTTATGGCCTATAAAGTATTTTTGATCATCAAAAAAGTCACACACAATCATGTGATTTCTTTCATGATTTTATAAGAATCATGAGATGGATGCTGTTCACACTTACAGTCAATTGCCAAGGGCCTTGCAATTTTATTATTGCCTTTTGCAATCTTTTCTGCTGGCTTTCCCAGAAAGTCGATGGGTAAGCTGTCAGGGAAGATTGCAAGTTGCTGCCACCTGCTGAGAGGACTTCATCTCGATTCTGGGGGCTGGCTGAAAGAACTGCTTGCCAAAGACAATCCCAGTAGGAATAGCAATCTGAGCAGGCATGGAGCTGAAATCCTTTGGCAGGCAGCTTCATCAGACAGTCCCCAGGACCAAAAAGAAGCCAAAATCAGAGCAGGATTTTAAGCTCCTGGATGGAAAGGCAGCAGGGTAAGATAAGGAACACAGAGTGCTATAGGGTAGGGAGGCTCTGGAAGGTCCAATACACATTATGCATGAGTGTCTCTTTGCTCAGGAGCTGAAAATCAGGAGCTGACAATTGCACATAGCTGGGCCTTCTAGGGTCTTCCTACTCCCCTGAGACATCTTGCACTCCTGTTGGAAGAAATATCCTTCTGGGTTCAGTTCCAAGTGGGGAAAAAGACATTGGAAACATGGAGGCTGTTTGGAAGGTTTAATGGTGTACAGGACTACATGGCCTGGAGCTCCAGAGAAGGATGATCACATGCTTCAAGGTGAGAAGAGATCAAGAAAAACGGCTGAGGTGCTGAGAGTGCCTGGGTTTTATATCCTCTGTTGGGATTTGAACTGGAGCTTGTATTCTAATTGGTTGTCAGACCCCATGAGGGGCAACTCTGTAGGCTGTCCTGAGTTCCAGGCTTGGTTAAGCCTTGCTGGATGATTTATGCCCTTAAAAGGGCTTTTGGCAATTGCTATAGTTTACCTGGAGATCTTTCTTATGTAAAGTATTTTAGCCCAGGCCTTAATGGCCCACCTATTAACAAAGGTAGGGGTGAGATTAACAAAGGTGGGGGTGAGCTTCTACTTCTGAGGTGAGTTTCTGCTTCTGAGTTTCTACCCTTTTTAGAGGAAATATTCTGCCTTTTTAATATTTCCTAGGCTATTTCAATTTTCTAGGAGAGGTGTGGGTGCTAACTTCCTACACGCCTTATCTGGGACTCCATCTGCTTAATGGATCAATAGATTGCTTAATAATTGCAATTAGGAGTGCTGGGATTGTGGTTGTTGAAGTAGGAAGTCATGTGGTGTCATGCCTCACAACCACTTCTCTCTGTGACTGAGAGTTCCACCCCAATTGAGATTGTAGGTCGAGTACTGCAATACTCAAATTATTGCAATAGTAATAATATGGTGTTTTTACTTAGAGTGGGACAAATTTCTGCAACCTAACTGATTACTTTAGTTGTATCTCACTGTATATGGAACATTCATTTCACATTTCATATAAATCAAGCTAATTTGCACTTCTCAAACATTACATGGAAACAAAAATGTAGTTAGCACTCATTGTTTGCACTTTTCTGAATTTTATGTTGTTTTCTTCTGAACATTAGGATTAATTGTGAATAAGGTACATAGGAAATGTGTTTGCAAAAATATGTATATTAGGCAAAACTGTACAGAAAATGTGTATAATGTTCATGCTTATAGATATAAATGTATCTTTATATTATATTACAATTTGAGGTGAGATAGGATAGGATGAACTAATTTAAAAAAAATGCAAACATAGAGGAAAAATACGAAATTTTCCATCTCTATCTTCACCTAAAGCTATTGTCACTGAAGTAAGAGATTATAAGTAAAACTTCTTGCTGCTATCAAAACACTTTCTAATAATAAAGAATATATATGCTTTTGATTCAGTTGAATTCTGAACCCTAGCATGAATTTGGCTGCCTTGAACAGATTCTGTGATTCCATGAGGAGTTAGCACAGTGCTCTAGCTGACATTTTCTCCACATTTTAGCAGTTACTAGGCAGAGCAAACTGAAAAAAATTGGAACTCCATTGCGACACAGGTCAAAGGCTCCATCACAGTAAGAACAGCCAAACATTAAAATGCAGATCTACTTATCAAAAAAGAGATATTAAAACTAAATTCAAAATGGAATCTCCACAGAACTTGAACAAAAAAGGCTGGCTTAGGACTCAGTCTGCAGGGTTATTCTCATCTTATGCTCTGAAAAATATAAATAAATGCTGCTTTTATATTTTACAGAATCTAATTCTTCTTCTTTAGGGAGAGAAGTACTTCTTTGGACACACACAGAGAGAAACTGCTTTTACTTTTGAAATGCTATTTTCCTTGCTTTCTGTCCTGCAAATATTGCTATCAGTTTATTAGTGTTCAGCTGCAATTCTTGCCAGACCAATCAATCATTCCTGGCTCACCATAGACTTCAAGCAGCTTTTTATTAGTTTCCATTCCAGAAACATCTGCAGCATTGTACAAATGTTACTGGGACAGTAGGAAAACTTTGAGTGGACTTGCTGGATTTGGAAATGTCAAAGTATGATGATCAAATGCTAAATATATATTAGAGTGTTTTATTCAAAATATATTTGAATACTAACAGATAGCCATACAGCATGGGCATCTATACATACTGTACGTGCCCATTCACCCTCTAAAAAACATCAACACAGCCCTGCCCCACTCTCCAGAGTTAGTAGGCAACAAATGGGAGAAGGGAATGTCTGGCCCATTGTTCTTGAGCGCTCCAGTAGAATCTCCTCTGTTTATACTGGGCAGATGTGCATATAGGAGGTATAGAGTAGCAGCATAGCATCCTTCACAGGCTCTCCTGGCAGGCCTCACAGTCCTATTGGATGGGTGGGGAAGACCTAGCTTGGGCAATGGTATAGCAGCAGGACAGCTGGGAAGTGGCTGAGCACTGATAGCAGCCATAGGATTCTGGGGTTCAGTGCACTCTGGGCAAGGGCTGGATTATGGCTACCCAAGCCAGCAGGCAAAGGGGACAGTGTGCTTCTGTGTGTCCTTCAGCAACAGGTGCTGGAGCAAAGTGCTTTTCTCTCGATCATCTCAGATTCCACAGCAATTTTCATCACTTGCAAAGTCTTGTCCTGCTCTCCCTGGTCTCATTCATTCAGGTACATTTCCTAGGCTGGCAGAGGCAGAGTAATTATAAGAGATTGAGCAGCAGCAGCAGCAGCAAATGGGACTGCTCTGGTAGGCAGAGTTAATGAAAGAAAGGATGTTGACCTTCCTCAACAGACACCACTTGCAAGTCCCTTTAACTTACCCAACCACCTAGGATAGGAAGAAGAAAAAAAGTAAGATAGGTGGATTTTGCTGAGTAATATGCTTAATTTCTAATAATAGTAAATAGTAAATAGTTCATTTGAGGCTATCTAGTCACTGGGATTTGAAGAAGGGATGCTACATAATAGATTGTTATCAAATGTAATCTAATTCTGTGGAAAAAATGATATTTAAAGAAAAATTGTGTCAATACTCCTGCACTTATCATTTTGCAATATGGCAGCTTGCTTATCAAAAAGCAGTTTTATGATGTCTTCTTTAAAAAAACAACAACTATAGAATGGTAGTTTTATAAACCATCTCCTTTTTAACCTTTTTAACCATCTCCTTTGGTTTCCCATAAGAGAAAGAAATGAACCATTGAGTTTCCAAATCCCTCGCCTCACTCTGTCCCAGGTCAAACTGGACATCCTGTAGTTCAGCTTGAATTGAAGCAGATATTTTCCAATTCAGTGAATTGGGCCCAAAGTAAATGCTATGCATGATACAAATCTAAAGTACATTGTGGTAAGTTTCTATCCATTTGTGTTTGGTATTAGAGTTCCTGTAAACATTTTATAGTAGTACAGGAGAGAAAGGTTAAGGATACCCCAGAGTTTGTTGCAGATTTAGTATTACCAATAATTTCCTTTCCCTTAAAGATATTCTTTGCATTTTTGAAAACGTACAAACTAATGCAAAAATGCATTTATGTCAATTGTAGTTGTCTATTATTTCTTAATAATATGTTTTAGAATCCTGCAGGTTAACCAATGCAAGAATAATTTAGCCTATTGGAAAGGTTTCTCCAACACCTGTCATAACTAGGATGAATAACTTTAATAGAAACAAGCTTTCTAAACTATTTAAAACATTCTTAAGTCAATACTTCATACAAATTATCTTTGCATTGCAATAGATTTATATATTTCCAAGTACAATTAAATGAATTCAAGTTGTCATTCACAGTGCCATTGAATCACTCAGATTCATTTTTAGCATGTGTTATTGTGTGCAGACTCAATGAAATTCTTAAACTTAACTTTGGAACCAGAGCTCATTTTTAAAAGGTCTGAATTTCCACATGGAATCTGAGATATAATTTTCCATACACTAAGCCATAAAAACTTATGAATGTATATTTCCCCAAAGACAATGAACATAAGTATGTACACGTTAAATATGTTCAAAAATCAGAATTATGCACACTATATTTTTAACTATAATTTGAAGCTCCATTTATCCAGTAACTTTGATAACTTAGCTGGATGTCAATGTTTATTCCTGCAGAAAATCTTTAAAATAAATTTTTGAAATTTAGGCATTCTAATACTCTGTATGTGTACTTAAGAATATTGGTAGTTGCCTCATCCCAGGTAAGACTGCCTGTCCATGTACTTCAATCTAGTTTACTCTGATTGACAGCAGTTTTCCGGAGGGCTTTTACAGCCCATGCAATCTGATTGTTTGACTGGAGATGCTAGGATTGCAATTTGGAACCATCTATAAACAAAGAATGTGCTTTATTTTTGAGCAGTGCTTTGATTTTGGAAAGAATTTTCAGTGATCCTATACCTATAGATCCTGCCTGTCCATCCGTCCATCCATCCATCCATCCATCCATCCATCCATCCATCCATCCATCTATCTATCTATCTATCTATCTATCTATCTATCTATCTATCTATCTGACATCATCTAACTATCTCACTTGGTGTATATTCTTACCTCATTTTCTATCTCTCAGGAAATAATAGCATCTAGCTACCTAGATTGGGCTGGTCTGGGATGAGAAGATGATTTGAATACTAACAGAGAGAGAAAGAGAGAGAGAATGCAGTGTAGTAGTTAAGTTGTTGGACTAAGAATGGGGAAGGCAGGGAAGCCATCTGGATAATCTGGGGACAATCACACTCTCTCAGCTGTAGTTGTGGGTGGGGGAGGTTGCCCAATCAATTCACTGTCATTTTATGATCTGTAATTTTCAGTAATGAGACATCCATTTTGCAATGGATTGATTCAGGCTGATGGAGCAACACCAACAACAGGTACTTTCAATACTTTGAATCTGGCCAAAGTTTGTACTTATCTATTCATCAACAGGACAAAGCCTTGGTTTATAAAAGCCAAGCTGTAAAAACTACTTAGAATGCAATGCAAGTAGTTACAGTATTGTTTCATTTGCAGTTAACCTATAAATATAAATGCCAAGAGAAAAACAATAAAATGTTGTGTTGGAAAGCATATAAACTGTTATTCCTTTGTTTTGTGAAACACTTTTCATTGTCGGAAGAAGAAGAATTCAAATAAAAAAATATAGAGGGGGTGGATTACTTGTTTGCATGAAAACACAAAGCTAAGCAGGGAGTCTGTGAGTCTGTGTGGGAGAACAGCAGATTTATTTGTTTACATCTCACTTAGCCCTTACTATTTATCTTCTCTTATACAGCACATATCACATGTCTTTGCCATTCATTATTCAACTGGTGGTCCTCTCCCACCAGTTCTATTGTCAAGTGAAGTTGTCACATGGAACACGTTTGCTGAAAAATGAAATAGTCCAGAAATATTTGTTTGATCATTATTTGCTGTAAAGTTTTTCTTTTTCTAAAAGTAGCCATTTATGTCCTTCAGAAACAAAGTATTCCTGATACTTTTCACAATACATTGTCTTCACATGCCATGCATGCCTTGATAGATTAATTGTCATAATGGTAATATAATAAATAAAGTTACAACTTGTTCCAAAAATAGATATACTGAGATGTAGCTTTTGGCTGAAATGAAACATTACTGGAGCTGAAATATGGCACATTTAGAATATGGAGCAATATGCAGTGAAACACGAAATATCAGGGAATTATACAATTTCAGCAATTCATCACATGTCATGATAGTCAGAATGGAGAAGACTATCAAGCTATTATTCTACTCCCCTGTTATGCATTTATTTATTTATCAAAATATAAGCTGCCTTCTGTCTTGGATCCAATTTAATGGCAGAAGTTTGGGCTAATATTAAATATTTGTTCATAATTCAGCTTCTGTTATAATCCATCTGTATGCTACTAGTTATTTATAGTTAAAAAGTGGGATAAAAATAACAAAAAATAAAAGGTATTTATTTTAAAAATAAAAAATAAAAAAAATAAAAAGTCATTGTCATAACCTTTAACTGGGTGAACTTCATAATAATAAAAGAACTGAATGTGTGTCCATGGAATTCAGAGGTTCACCTTGTAAATCATCAACATATTAGTGGATCTTTGTGCTACTGTTACGGTTACGATGTGAAAACCTCCAGCAAAATATGTTAAGAGTCCAGAAAATGAAAGAAAATTTGTTTTTGGAACATGGAACATCCACATCCTGCTGAATGGAGAAACGATGGCAAGGCCTGAAAGATGAACAGAACTCATAGCAGCCAATCATAGCATTGACATCCAGTGGGATTAGGCTTCAGACGCAAATTTATTATAAGAAATAAGTGAGAAAAGACTGATAACAGGATCTATGGAGAAGGTTTTGCCATCAAAGTTCCTCTGCTGAAGAACATCTATACTCTATCTACTGGAATAAATGAACATACGTTTCATTTTCCTTTCAGAAAATTCTGGTATATCATTATTGTCAGCATCTGTGTACCAATGCACTAATTTTCATAGTTCTAAGACAAGAAGACAGCTTGTGGGAACATAGAGCAGTTTTAAGACAGCTTGTGGGAACAGAGACTCCAGGTTTATTCCTATTTTGACTCTTTCCATGCTCTGCCACTTTTTCTCCTACAGGTGGGGATAGAATAGAGACAATTGGGGCAGAGTCCTTGGGAGACATGGGGTGGCAAAAGAACAAGGGCCTGCTGCTTTTGAACAAGTGAGCCAGATACAACTTGTGCATCACTAACATTTATTTTTTTATTTTATTTTTTATTTTCTTGCAGTCACGGACCAAAATACAAGTATAATAAAAGAAGAACATGGGAAAAATAAAATCATGAACAATTGGTCACCAGAAACTTTGACTGAGGGGAATTACAGCGTTGTCCTCTGATAGTTACAGCTCTTAAAAAAATTTGAAAACCTGAGAAGTGATGTATGAAGAGCCATCCCCTAGACAATATAAGAACAAATTACTAGCATTGGGTCTGGAGGGGTCTATTTCAAGGAGAGACAGTAACTTAGTTCTGCCTGCGTTATACATAGGGCAGTATAAAAAGACATGCTCCACAGTTTCAACCTCAGCTCTATCACAGGGGCATAGCCTCTCACTAATTGGGAGCCTCTTGAATCACCCATCCAGTAGTGCTGAGGGCAAGACGTTGAAACGAGCTAGAGAGAAAACTCTTCTATACTTGGGGATGGTTAGAGTGTAAAAATAAGAAGCCATCCTCAGTCCATAATTATCAAATTGGCTGAAGATCAGAGGAGAGCAGGTTTTGTTAGCTCTGGCTCTTAGGTATTGCAAGTCAATGTCCACAAGCCATTGGACTACCCTAAATTGGGCATCCTTAAGGCCATAATCCCCAGGGCATCCCCCGTAAAACCTAGCAGGTGTAGTTTCTTCGTCAGCTCCTTCTCCCAGCAAGAAATATGAGAGTCAGCAAACGTCAGGCAGAGGTAGCTACCAGGAACTACCAAAAAGAGCACCCGAAACCACCAAGCATCACTAACATGATGTTTGGACTTGCAAAGAAGTTAAAAGCAGCCTGGATGTATCCCAGGTCCAAACACTGGCATCCCTTTCTCTATATCATAGTACGCTAGCATGATAGTTACAGACACCACCAATACCTGGGCCACACAAGTTGCTGAGTGCTAGACGGATCACAAGCTGGTTCAGTCACTTCTCAAACTGCACATAGACCCTTTAAATTGTAATCAAGTAAGGAAACTATTCAATACCAAAAAACTACGAGACCCAAGTCAAATCAACATTTTCAAGTTGTATTTAATGAAATGCCTGGCAATTTATTGCTTGTGGGGACCTGTTCTGAACAGCGAATGCAGTTGAAAGATGTCATCGCACGAAGTGCAGCACGTGTATATGGATTGAAAACCAGGTGCATCAAGACTGATTGGATAAATAGGAGAGATTTTTATTTTTCTTATATGTATCCATTTCATGTGTTCATAACTATGTTTATACTTATACCTATTATCTTGTAAGCAATTGACAAATCAAATAAATAAAATTAAAAAAAAAGATTTCACATGCACACCCTCTGCTTCACTCTTGGCATTTGTTGGCAAGGCCATGTATCCAACCTAGAAGTCTTAGATTGTGCGGAGTCTGCCAGCATTATCAGAGCTCAAATGCAATGGATGGGACATATCATTAGAATGGTCAAAGACCATATGCCTTGCCACTTGCCCTACAGTGAACTGGAGACTGTGAGGTCATCCACACCAGTGCTATACAGATGCTATGAAGGAAACCCTACACTGCTTTGACATCCATCCAGCAGTGGGATCCTACCTGTTCCACTACTGGTTTGGTGATCACACATGTGTGCACATGCACCTAACGTGCGAGCAGCTTTTTCCTAATCCAGCTGAGGCCTGCAGCACCAATCAGCTAAGAGGATAAAGAAGAGAAAAACACAGGGGCAGGCAGCTTCTCTTTCTTCTTTTCCCTCTCAGCTGTTCATGGGAGGCTTTTTTTTTTCTACTACCAGTTTGGGAGAACCGGTCCAAAAGGGTAGCATACCACCACTTCATCCAGCCAAAGAAGATGCAACCCATTGGAAAGCCATGTGCTATGAAACCTACTTCATAACTTTGAAAACTGGTGCCACCAAAAACAGATGGAAAACCATGAGCAGATCACAGAATAACATCCACAGTTATTGTAGCAATGGATTTCCAATGTCCCCATTGTGCTAGACTTTGTGTTTCCAGAGTGGGACTGCAGAGCCATTTCCAGGTTCAAAGATTAACTGTATGACAGCATATTTTCTTTGAATCCAAAAGATTACCTACATACACATACAGTATGGTTACCATCTATATACTTCCAGCAAAATATGTTAAGATATAAGTACATATTTCTAAGGAGAACCAAGTGGGTAATTTCTCTTTGCCAATAAACTAAGAAGCTTTTACATTCACAGAAAATTATTTTGAAATAAATAGTAGCAATCTTATCACCTTCATATTCTTGTCAGTAGTTTCCATATAAAGGTTCATCCACTTAAGACATGAGTTGTGAAAAAGCCAACACACCTCTCTGCAAATGTTTGTACACTTGAATGGTTATTATAATTATAATTAGATTTATCACACATTTTCAGATAGAGTGAAGGCAGCAATTGTACTTCTGGTTAATAGCAGTTTACTTTTTAAAATTACCAGCCCTTCTCTTTAATTTAGTCAACAGTTACCGATAAAAAATACTGTACTATTTGATTATTCTGAATGACTTTATAGACTTCTAAAGGGATCTGGATTTGAAAATCCCTGGGTAACTCATAGAATTCATATTAGATATTGGAATTCCAAAATAATGGGTCTTGCCTGCAGAAAACACTGTTATTATCAGGACTTGCTTTAGATCACAAGACAGGCAGTTTGCAGTCCAATTTAATATGCATACCGTGTTTCCCCGAAAATAAGACACTGTCTTATATAGTTTTTGGCTCCCAAAAACACACTAGGTCTTATTTTCGGGGTAGGTCTTATATATTTATGGTGCCAAATAGTGGGTGTGAGTGTGTAGGGGGGGGGTGTTTCGCGAGTGCACAGTTGCTCCCTGAAAAGTCTTCCTGGAACTGGAGATTTACACTAGGTTATTTTCGGGGTAGGTCTTATATTAGGGCAGGTTTAGAAAATAGTGCTAGGTCTTACTTTCGGGGTAGGTCTTATTTTCGGGGAAACACGGTAGCATTTTTAACACGGGACTATTGTATATAAGTATATACACATATTGATTTAAACAGGAGAAAATCTAATTTTAAACTGCACTAGTTCCATTGTGATTTATCAATGGATAAATCACATTATAATGATAAAAGATGGAATATTATAATTAACAAACTATACATCAAGATTCCTTTTTTCTGAATGTTGGGCATGCATACACTGGTAGGTAGGCTTTCAGTTAGAGCAGGAAACTGTTTGTCTCCCATACTTGAATTTGGTTTCTCCATAATTCTCTGGCATGGATGCAAATTTCTGAGCAAACTCACCCAAAGTTGTTAAAGAAAAACAAAACCAGAAATACAGCTTGCTTCCAGGTCCAAATCAAGTCACTAGATTTGACCATTAAAGCTCAAATGGCATAGAAGCAGGTAATTTGAGGGAGCATCCTTCCTGCTTACATCTACCAGTGCCATCAGATCCAGGAGGAGAAGCATGTTGCCAGTCCATTCTACAAAGAAATTCCACTTACAGGACCTAGGAGATTAGCCTTTTCTGTTGGCCTTTGGAATATCATTTCTTCCAAAATCCCTTAAAATGTTGAATTCCAGAAAGCTTGGGGATCCCTGCCAACAGGAAGCCCATGTGTTGATGTTTCCCTTTTGTCACCTTGTTTCTTTTATTTATATTTGCTTTAATTGTTTTTGTATACTGTTTGAACTCTCGGTTTTATTGTATGAGTAACAGTAAAATAAAATAATAAAATTAAATAATACTGAACAGGCATTTTTCTCTAAGCTCTTTGTGACTATTCCAAAAAGCAGGAATATTGTCTCTGTGTGTGTTGAATGTTAATCATTAGTAGTGATCAGTGTAGAATCATGTATAGTCTTTTTGATTATTATTGTAAGAGGGTACTCTGGAGATTTTCTCATATTTTATCCCATGGATGCACTGTGCTATTAACATTTATCTTTGGTAGCATTCTTTGCTGACATTTTACAATCCAGGATCATACTGATTTTGGTGCCTGGAAAATGGAAAAGATTAGAGAAGAGAATGAGGAATATGGACCCCATAAGCCAGGGGTGTCAAATTCAATTTCATTGAGGGCCGCATCAGAGTTGTGTTTGACCTCGGGTGGCTGGGGGAGGCATGGCCAGGGTGAGTGTGGCACTCATCGAGGCTCCATTTTCAGCCACAATGGCCTCCTGCAGCCATCTGCCAGTGAAAATGGAGCTTGGGGAGACCATGCATGGACCACCCAGGCTCCATTTTCAGTCACAACAGCCTCCTGCAGCCCTCTGCCAGCAAAAATGGAGTCTGGAGGGCTGCATGCAGCCTTCCTGAGTTCCATTTTGCTGGCAGAGGGTTGCAGGAAGCCATCATACCCAAAACGGAGCCTAGGAAGGCTATGCGTGGTCCTCCCAAGCTCCCTTTTCTCTGGCAGAGGCACTGCAGGCTGGTCATTTGTTGTTTCCAGGGCAGGCCAGATCTAAACACCCCGCAGGCTTTGAGTTTGACAACCCTGCCATAAGCCAACTGCTTAACTTAGTGCTGCTTGTCAGGCAGGTGTGATTTGTTGGATCTCAGACTTTTAACACAAGCTTATAAAATTTACATAACACATATATGAGAAGCCTTCCAGATTATTCCAAACATCCCCAACTCCACACCCCTTCTACCCAAGTCCATGGTATCTAGGTATGTATGTTCTCCCACGTGATAAAATACCACTGAGAAGAAATTAGGCTGATAATACTTTCTCTTACCTATTCATTAGGTATCATAGCTATTGAATGAGTTCAAATAGAAAATTCTCCTTCTCTAGGACTAGTTTTTAAATAAATGATTCCAATTTCTCCTTGTAATCAGGATGATCATGCCCACTTGCCAAGAGAAATCTGGACTTATTGGCTGCAAATTCAATCTCAATATGAGAGTAACAGTGAAGAAAAGATTTAAAAGTATAGCAAGTCTAGAGTGAGCCATAAATCAGTATACAAACACACACCTACAAAAACAGTAAAAAACAAAACTATATAACTGAGCAAAGAAGTAAAACACTTCTGACACTTTGTCTATGCTTTCCCTGCTATGTCAAAATAATTCTTTAACATTCTGAATAAATGTGATCCAATAGAATGAATTATTGGGAATTAGTAAAGATAAAGGGATTCATCATGAAATAAACAATATTTTGATTATTTGCTCAGTAAAAGTTCTGTTCCTTCTAAATATTTGGTTTAAAAGTAAGTCTTTTTATGTGTAGACATATTAAGAATGGTTTATTATATTGTTTATGATAAAAGACGGAGAAAATTTGTGAAGAATACAAGAGTCATGAGACCAGAAATGGGATATAATAGATCTTGGTAGTACAATATTAACAGAGGGATATTGGGAATAGAGAAAAAAGAAATAAAAGTAAAAGAAATTAAATGCAACTAGAATGACTGCAAACTAGAGAATAAGAGTCCTATTAAAATACTAAACAGTATATATAAGCACCTAAGAAATTAGGTGGAAAATGGATGTGAGGAAATATGATAAAGAAGATACTTGGAATACAATGAAAAGAACTATGTTACATAATAGTGTATAAAGTTATGCTACTAAGAAATATAAAAAAGGCTCTTTTGTAGAATGATGAAGTGAAATAGGCTATGGATAAGAAACTGCAAAAATGAGGATGAGAGAAGGTAATACATAATGTGTATATATAGAAAAAATAGTTGCAAAGAATATAGTGAAGCAGATTAAAACTGGCAGAGAATGAGTTGTAGAAAGAGAGAAGACTAAAAATGATGTAAATTACATGGATTTGATAAGATGCTCAGAAAGTAAGAGGTGAGATTTAAAAAAATACAAGGCAAGCTATGAAACAATATATGGATGTGGTTTCAAGGATGAAAAAGAGACAATATACAGTGAACAGAGATTTTCTTAGATCTACTAAAGTTCCTTTCTCCTTATTTTCTTTTATTTTGCTTTCAACTTCTTACACTTTTCTGCAATCTGCATAATAACAGTGCTTATATCCCAATGGATATTTATGCACATAGTTTAATTTATTTGGACTTATAAGCCGCCCTCTCTCCCAAAGGACTCATGGCGGCATACATAAAAGACAGAAAATACAAAAGTTAAAAGAAATTAAAAAGATATTAAATTATGCCAAATAAACAATCGAATTAAAACCCCTGATCCCCTGTCAGTCCAGGCCGGATTGCAAAAATAGCCATGTTTTGAGGTCATGGTGGAAGGAGCGGATATCAGGGGCCAAGCGCAACTCAAGGGGTAGTTGATTCCAGGGGGTGGGTGCCCCCACAGAGAAGGCTCTACCCCTAGGGGCTGCCAGCCTACACTGTTTAGCTGACGGTATCCCCAGGAGGCCCTGTCTGTGGGAGCGCACAGGGCGATTGGTGTTTGCAACGGAAGGAGATGTTCTTGCAAGTACCCCGGACCCAAGCCATACAGGACTTTATAAGTTGTTACCAAAACCTTAAATCTCACATGGAGGGCAACCGGCAACCAATGCAAGTTGCGCAGGAGGGGTGTAATATGGGAGAATCGGGACGCTCCCATCACTACCCGTGCAGCTGCATTTTGCACCAGCTGAAGTCTCCGTATGAGATGCAGCGGCAGCCCCATATAGACAGCATTGCAGTAGTCGAGTCTAGAGGTGACGAGCGCCTGAGTGACCGTGCGCAGTGCATCTCGGTCCAGATATGGGCGGAGCTGGCATACCAGCCGAACCTGTGCAAATGCCCCCCTGGCAACGGCTCCCACCTGCTCCTCCATACTGGTACATCCAGGGGGCGCCCAGGTTATCGCCCTATCCACAGGGGACAACACCTCTCCCCCTATGGATAATGTTGGAAACATACAGACCCTACATGATCATAGCTATTTCTTGATTATTTGTTTCTAATTTTATAATGGTTCTTAAAATTTAGTCTATTATTTCAGACATTTTCAAATACTTTGTGCATGGCATATTCCTCAGCTTGAGAAACACACAAACAAAAAAGTTCAGTCCCTTCCATATTTTCGGTGGATTTACAACTGATATAAAGTCCCAAAAAATCTTTTTATAAATCCTTGGATTAGGGAACATGAGTGATGTGAAAAAGTAAAACTTATTTCAAGAAGCATTTTGACTGATACAATTCCTTAATATGGTTGGAGCAGTTCTATTTCTCAGCATAATTAAAAACATCAAAACACTGTGTGCTCTAACTATATTAAAGAATAATGATGAATCAATAATATTTTCATATCAAGAACAGATGACTACAACATGATTGCTTTACAGTTTTAAAGTCTTGTTTTTTTCTGCTTAATTTACTGAGATATAATTATAAATGCAACAGAATTAACGAGGCAGTAGCCTTCTAAATATTGCTGAAGTGCAGCTTTTGGCCTTCCTTCTTGGTTTCAGCATATAAACTAGGGTTGATATTAGCAGAAAATTTAGCAACAAGTAAGCCATAGGTTACAAATCAAAGTAGTTTTCTACAAATTCATATTTGGAAGAAATACAATCACATTCCCTTGCATAATTCTTTTCCATAAAATTTTTAAAAGTTATAATTGAAGAACTGAAGTGGAAATATGGAGACGGATTTAGAAACAGATTGATCTGTACATGTCTGTAGGACAGACCCTTGGAAATCATTCATTCCTTGGATGAAGTGTACTGAGAAATATAAATCAGGACAAGAAATATGCAAGGCCGGCATTTGAAATACTGAAACTTTTTCTGTATTTGTTTTTTGGATACAAGGATATGGTTACCAATTGCAAGATTTAATTGCTAAGTTAATTTTTGCTTGGTTCTTCAAAAGTAGTTTCTGATGAGTTGACATATTAATACACTGACTTTAATCATTTATGCAAGTATCTTATGCTTGCAGTGTTGGTATAACTCCATGAATGGTGATTATAAAAATTCTAAAAATATTTAATAGAAAGAGAAATAAGTATTTTATCAGTGCCAAACCATGGCTTCTCCCAACATAGGAGCTAAGCATAATTATGGCTAACAAAAGGAAAGTAAAGTAAAACTAAATTAAAACTTCTAAATTAAAGGAGCATACTTCTAAATTAAAAAACCATACAGTTAAGGAACATTTCTAAATTTTACAATATTGATGCTGAAGTGGTTTATTGCTAGCAAGCTGCAATTTTATATTATTCCTGGCTGATAAAGCACCTCATATATTATAGACTGCATGTGGAAGTGATTGAAAATCATATAATTATGGTCAAACTCCATAAAATTTAGAAATTTTCTACATTAGTTGCCCAAATTGTATAAAGAAATCTACAGGGAAATATCAAGATTGATTGTATGCTGACCAGTGGTGCTGAAGGGAAGACTATCAATATTATTGGGCTGATAGAAATAGGCACATACATTAAGGGACTTATAAATATTCCTACTCCTGCATGAACCACAGGATATATGACTTTATATGATGTAGCAGAGCATGATTTTTTTAAATAGAGAACCATTCCAAGAAATAGAGTAACTGGGATTAATTAGATAGATAAGACCATTTTGGAATCTTTATTTTTTTAAAATAGCAACTGCTTCATTTACAAGAAAGGGACAGCCACTTGTGTCCACTACTCAATAAAACGAATTGCAGCTCAAGTTCATTTAGCTTCAGTCATTTTACAGATCTCTGCCTTTGGGCTGATTCTCACTTTCCACTACTCCGAACAGCTCCGCCTTGTTCGTCAACTTCGCCCATTTCTGGACCGAGATGCCCTGCGCACAGTCACTCACACCCTTGTTACCTCTATACTCAACTACTGCAATGCTCTCTATTTAGGACTGCCCTTGCATACCATCCAGAGATTGCAGCTGGTGCAAAATGCGGCGGCGTGGGTGGTGATGGGAGTTTCCCAATTCTCCCATGTTACCCCCCTCCTGTGCTGCCTGCATTGGTTGCTGGTTGCACTCCGGGTGAGATTCAAGGTTCTGGTTTTAACATACAAAGTCCTTCACGACATGGGTCCTCAATATTTAAGGGAACATCTTCTGCTAATATCGAGTGCCAGCCGCCCTGTGTGAGCACATAGGCAAGGACTCCTCGGGATCCTGTCGGCAAGCCAATGTCGGCTGGCAGTCCCCCCGTGATGAGCCTATTCTGTTGCGGCCCCTGACCTCTGGAACCAACTGCCCCTGGGGCTCCGCTTGGCCCCTGACCTCCACACCTTCCGCCATGATTTGAAGACCTGGTTGTTCAACCAATCCGGGCTGTGACCCCTCCTTGGGGGGGGGGAATGGGTTTCTTAATTATTTTAACCACTGTAAATTTTAGTTTTTGTATTTTTGGGCTTGTGAAATTAGTTTAATTTCTTTTTAAGTATTTATTGTTGCTGTTTTTAGTTGTGCGCCACCCCGAGTCTTCGGAGATGGGGCGGCATAAAAGTCCAACAAATAAATAAATAAATAAATAAATAAATAAATAAATATGCTTTCTTAGTACAGAAACATCCTCCTCTGTCTCCCAGTCCTTTCCAAAAACCCAAGGTTTTCTAGCTTTCATTAAAAACTGCAGGTTTTTAACCTGAGCTACCTTAAACCCTTCAGAGGAGATGGTGTCCAGTGATTGGATTGTTCTAGTGGCTATGCCAGCTGAACTACCTCTCTCCTTTCCCAAAATAGTCACTGATTTGGGTGACCATTTTATCTTGGCCTATCAGAATATGTTCTCATGGTTCAGCAGCAGTCATTTCCTTTATCTTTAATTTTTCTTAAAAAAACAGAATCAGACAAGCCACTTGATCAGCTCCAAATGGGGTTCCCCAAGCTCACCAACAATCTTGTCTCTAGAAGAATAGCAATAGCACTTAGATTTATATGCCACTTCACAGTGCTATACAGCCATCTCTAAGTGGTTTACAGAGTCAGCATTTTGCCCCAACAATCTGGGTCCTCATTTTACTGACCTTCGGAAGGATGGAAGGCTAAGTCAACCTTGAGCCACTCAGAATCGAACTCCTGGAGTGAACAGTGACTTAGCCTGCAGTACCGCATTCTAACCACTGTGCTACTATGGTTCTTTGATATGATACTGTATGCCAAAAGAAAGGAGTCATTTTTCTAGGTTCTACTAAATGTTCTTCCTTGATAGTTAGGACTCACAATATGGTCTGGTATGCCAGATAAATGTAATAATTTTAATATAACATTGCACTTGATCTAGAAATGACCAGCTTTCCCTGTCCCACCATCCTCTACAAACTCATCACTTCATTCAATCCATACATCATTCACGTGGCACTTTTTGTTTCTATCCAAGCTCAGTGAAGCTTGCTGTCCTTGCATTCGATGTAACACATACAGTACTGCAAAGCTTGCCTTCTTCTTTTTCACATTTTAGAATGCTTATGTTGCAATAAAGGCAACTGCTATTTTGTTTTTATGAGGTTGAACCATCCGTTTTTCCTTGCTGCAATCATTCCATGAACTCACCATAAAAACAAACATAAAGGAGAAGCTACTGAGATTAGAACTGAGAGAACAATCCCTAAGCAGAAAAATCAGACAATGGTCAACTCAAAGCTGACTGATGGGGCTTCCCTTTCCTGGGCAGATGGAAAGAGCAAGAAGCAAGAGAAGATAGTTCATATCTTCCACCAATCATGATCTGGACCAGCCTGGTTCCATTGAGCCATGGTGGTGCAGTGGTTAGAGTGCAGTACTGCAAGCTACTTCTTCTGCCTGCAGCTGCCTGCAATTTGGCAGTTCAAATCTCACCAGGCTCAAGTTGACTCAGCCTTTCATCCTTCCGAGGTGGGTAAAATGAAGCCCCAAATTGTTGCGGGCAATTCTGACTCTGTAAACCACTTAGAGAGCACTGTAAAGCAGTATATAAGTCTAAGTGCTGTTGCAATTGCTATTCCAACACACTGTAATCTGGACTGGTATTTCTGAGGTTGCCTTAGGAAAGAGATGGGAGTAGTGTGAAAGATCAGCAGCTTAGGCTACAGTTTGATATTACTTTTCTCCCTATTTTTGTATTTTTAAACTGTAAAGAATATTTATTAGAATTGTGTTTTTTCTACTTTGATATGATTCAGTTCTCAGAATGCTCTCTCACAACCATTTGATTCATTGTAGAAATATTAGCTGTTCATATTGTGTATATAGATGCTGCTGACATCCAGCTATTTTGGGTTCAATGACACAAACCGTATCACTGAATTTGTTTGCAATAATGCTAACAGTATGATAAACAACCTATTAAAGGAAGCATACAATATTCATCTTCATTCCTAGAAGAAAAGGAACATTTTTTTCTGAGAAATGTTTATGAATTTAAAAATAACTCCAGAGGAGACTTTTAACCTAGTACTTAAAAAGCAGCAAAAGTTGATTTTGTATACTGTATTATCTTCAGTAACTGCTTTAAAATTTTGAGGGAAAGAGCTTTCTTTTGATATATTACAGTGACAATACAAACATTCAGAAAGAAGCAGTGAATATTTGGAACTATTTTCAATCAATCTTCACATTCTTTTTTCTTTTATTATAAAAATATCAACTCACAAGCCAGTGACTAAACCAAAAAAAGTAGGTGCACATGTGGAGAGAAAATTGCTGTATTTTATTGAAATATGATTGCATAAAAAGCACTGAAATAGATTGGCCCTAAGTATATTCTAATATTTTACTGATTTATTCCTTGAATACTATGGTACCTAATAGTTTTGATGTTATTTAAACATTTCATGGCCATATGTGATATATGATATCCTTCTCCAGAAATATTATCATTATCTTGGTTATATTCTAAATATATGTTTCAAATTATAGCCCTGAACAAATTGTCTTTTATTATTTATACATTATTGCAGGTGAGAATCAGCATTTCACTTGAAAGAAGTAATTTTAAAAACCATCTTTTCCTAGCAGTGGTCATAATGTTGACTTTTTTCTGGGTTGCTAGACTTCCTACCTATCTGTGCATCTCCATTCCATATTCATATTCATATTCCAAATGTTGTCCTAAAGAGCCTTGGTGGTGCAGGCTGTTAAATGCCTAGCACTTAAGTTCCAGCTGCCTGCAATTAGTGCAGGCTCGAATCCCACCAGGCTCAAGGTTGACTCAGCCTTCCATCCTCTTGGGGTAGGTAAATTGAGGACCCAAGATTGTTGGGGGCAATTAGCTGACTTTGTAAAAATGCCGCTTAGTAATAATCAGGCATATACAATGGAAGGAAGGCTATTGCTGAGCACATTGGGTTGTATCCCAAAAATTGTAAGCCGCCCTGAGTCTTCAGAGAAGGGCGGCATATAAATGTAATTTTTTAAAAAATGTGACACATTTGGCACAATGAAGGTGCGCAAATCTTTCCCAGTTAGATCCATCTCTGCTTTTGTAACAATGTATTTTTACCAGAGCTTCACTAATATTCTTCATGTAATAATACCATGTCCTGCTAAACTCAGATATCAAATTTCTTGATTCTAGAGTTCAGTCAAAAAAACCAGCTTTTATGATGGAAGTAGTGACTTTATTTTTATCATCTATATCTATCATCAAAAAAGAGTCCTGCTGGCAGAATGCAGTATTGCGGGTCAACTCCACCCCCAGTCTGGACCTCAATCCTGATGGGCTTGAGGTTGATTCAACTTTCCATTCTTCCAAGGTTGGTAAAATGATGACCTAGATTGTTGAGGGCAACATGCTGACAATGTAAACCATTCAGAGAATGCTGTAAAGCACTATGGAGTATTTTATAAGCCTAGCTGCTATTGCTATTGCTATATATATGTTATCTAGTTATCCATCATCATCTATCTACTTTCTATTTATCCATCTATTTATCTATCCATATCTCATATTTGTATTCTGCTATCTGAATAGTTGTGGGGAGAGACTGGCTCACCAGTTAAAGACATTAAGTTTGTCAGCTGGAAATCTGACAGCAGGGTTTGAGATCTAAGTGCCACACGACAGGGTGAGTTTCTGTTCCTTGCCTCAGTTCCTGCCTACTTAGTAGTTTGAAAGCATGCAAATAGATAAATAGGTACCATTTGGGGGGACAAGGAAATTTGGATATATGTTTGAACAATGGGACAATATGTGGATGAAAGGTTTAAAATTTACATTAAATTATAATTTAAAAGAAATTTTTAAGAAAATGATATAGCATTGGTATTTAACACCAGATAAGTTGTCAAGAATGTATAAAGATGTTTCAAATGAATGTTGGAAATATAAAGGAAAGAAGGGACTTTTTATCACTTATGGTGGACATGTGGCAAAGCAAAGAAATATTGGAGTAGGATTCACATCTTAATACAGAAGATTCTCAAAGTGAATATAAAGATAAAACCAGTAACTTTTCTTTTGGGTTTAATGGAAAAAGACTTGGAAAAATAATTGGAACTTTGATGTTATATATATTGATGGCAGCAAGTTAAGGACACTTTGATTCCTACAATGGATGAACTTTGGGGTATATTTTAACTAGGACCCACAAAACAACCATCTCACTTAAGTAACTTGGGGAATTTTACAATGCCATAATAAAATCATATAAATACAGGAATAAAAACATAAATTAAAAACAGAATTAAAAACAGGTTAAAACTTCAAGTGCTTCTTCTACTTTAACTTTTTAGCATATTTGCTGCCCAGGGCTCCCTTCTTCAAATGGGAAAGGAAAAGTAGGCTGCCTGCAGTTCAACACCAGTCTGATTGTGATTACTAAAAATAGGCCAGAAGGAGTCTGGTGGCAGCTATTCTAACTAACAACCGGTTAGTTATTCTAACTAACAACCACTATTAAAAGCTGTAACCCCTCACAAGCCACAGCTTACGTCATCAGATGCATAGAATAGATAAATTAATATAGGAGTTAACCTGGGATAAGGTGGGGAGGGCAAGAGGATGAAATCTAGTTAGTTTTGCAGATGCAGGTTACGTATGAGATAGATTACAAGTACCTTATCAATTAACATTTGTAAAATGTTAAAAAACATAAATGTGTTAGAAAAGATGCGGCTAAAGTTTATCTGGTTTTTTTGCTACCATAGACTGATACGACTCTCCTCCTACAGTTTATACAAAAATAGGTCTTAAGATATGCCACAGATTTGAGACGAGAACCATACAAACACAAATATGAATCTGAAGTTGCCTTTTTAAAAGTCCCCCCAGAAAACAAGGGAAAATGGAAAATTTTAATCCAACCCAAGTGTATGATATAGTTGCTATCTACTTTGCAATATCACTTCTACCCACTCAGCTTTTTAATTAATGTGAAGCACAATCTCCACTCCCAAATGCTCTATCCAGTGGATTTTGGATGTATTTTGTTTTTAATATTTTAAGCAACTTGGTAATATGCCCAGAGAATTCTGGTTATTGGCAGATTAGAAGTAGACTGAATGCTTATCGCTCTGTGTACCAAGACGTTCATTTTCCAGATTCTTACTCCAGAGAAAATCCATTCCCCAGCCTATGGTGAATATAAAGCAGTGAGAAGGATTAGCATTTCATTCAGGGGAGCATGAAGAACATGGCACCAGACCTTGTTGCCCACAACCACTGTTTCAGTGAACAGGAAGAAGCAGTACATTGAGGTGACTGGAGGGGAAACACCAACCATGTGACAGTCATAATGAGAGAAATCCAAAAGAAGGAACTAACCACAAACTACTTTTTCTGCTGCAGCTAATTTGCTAACTCAGCTTGTCAGTTAATATTTTTTTATTTTTTCTTAGGTATTCATTTAGAAAAGCTTTGCTTTTCAAAGCCTTGCTGAGATTTTAATTGCTTTGAACAGAAGCTATGGAAAGACCAGACTGATGGTTTTCCTCACATCTTGCACCCCTCTGTAGTATTGCAAAAAGGGGAGTCTTTAAAGTATGTCTTAAAAGGCAGCATTTGATGGCTGTAGCTTTTAACACAAAGCTAAAATTAGATTCTCTGATTATAGCACTGCCTCTTGCACTGTAGTGTTTTCTGTAGCCCTAATAGATGAAGGGAGAAGTTTTAAATCCTGAGCTTAAATTCCTTCAGAACTGGCTTCCATGGAAACTCTTGGCAAGCTTTTAAAAATGTTTTTGACATATGAGTTTAAGCAAGAAAGTTTGATATGTGTCAATCCTATCTCTAGAAGTAGTTAAATGAAGTTTTGTTAAATTCTACTTTTAGAAGAAGGATGAAAACTTTGTTAAGCTTAACAAAGTTAAGAACTTTATTACGCATAAGTGTTATCATGCCAATGAGGGTTTGGATAACTAGAATGATTCAGCATAATGGATGGTGTAAGGTTTTGGTATTTTTGTCATTTGGTTGCCTCCGAGTATCAAGTGGTCCCATAGAGGGAATAAGATTAGAAGCCAAAGACCTTGACAGTTACAGCTGAAACTTGAAAAATTAGAATATCATGCAAAAGTTCATTTATTTCCGTAATGCAACTTAAAAGGTGAAACTAATATATGAGATAGACTCATTACATGCAAAACAAGATAGGTCAAGCCATGATTTGTCATAATTGTGATGATTATGGCTTACAGCTCATGAAAACCCCAAATCCACAATCTCAGAAAATTAGAATATTGTGAAAAGGCGCAATATTCTAGGCTCAAAGTGTCCCACTCTAATCAGCTAATTAAGCCATAACACCTGCAAAGGGTTCCTGAGCCTTTAAATGGTCTCTCAGTCTGGTTCAGTAGGAATCACAATCATGGGAAAGACTGCTGACCTGACAGTTGCGCAGAAAACTATCATTGACACCCTCCATAAGGAGGGAAAGCCTCAAACGGTAATCGCAAAAGAAGTTGGATGTTCCCAAAGTGCTGTATCAAAGCACATTAATAGAAAGTTATGTGGAAGGGAAAAAGGTGGAAGAAAAAGGTGCACAAGCAGCAGGGATGACCACAGCCTGGAGAGGATTGTCAGGAAAAGGCCATTCAAAAGTGTTGGGGACTCTCACAAGGAGTGGACTGAGGCTGGAGTCAGTGCATCAAAAGCCACCACACACAGACGGATCCTGGACATGGGCTTCAAATGTCGTCAGAAGCGTCTTACCTCGGCTAAAGAAAAACAGATCTGGTCTGTTGCTCAGTTGTCCAAAGTCCTCTTTTCTGATGAGAGCAACTTTTGCATCTCATTTGGAAACCAAGGACCCAGAGTCTGGAGGAAAAATGGAAAGGCACAGACTGCAAGGTGCTTGAAGTCCAGTGTGAAGTTTCCTCAGTCTGTGTTGATTTGGGGAGCCATGTCATCTGCTCGAGTTGGTCCACTGTGCTTCATTAAGTCCAGGGTCAACGCAGCCGTCTACTAGGAGATTTTGGAGCACTTCATGCTTCCTTCTGCAGATGAGCTTTATGGGGATGCTGACTTCATTTTCCAGCAGTACTTGGCACCTGCCCACACTCCCAAAAGCACCAAAATCTGATTCAATGACCGGGGGATTACTGTGCTTGACTGACCAGCAAACTCGCCTGACCTGAACCCCATAGAGAATCTATGGGGCACTGCCAAGAGAAAGATGAGAGACATGAGACCGAACAATGCAGAAGAGCTGAAGGCCTCTAATGAAGCATCCTGGTCTTCCATAATACCTCAGCAGTGCCACAGGCTGATAGCTTCCATGCCATGCCGCATTGAGGCAGTAATTGCTACAAAAGGGGCCCAAACCAAGTACTGAGTACTTATGCATGCTTATACTTTTCAGAGGTCCAATATTGTTCTATGTACAATCCTTGTTTTATTGATTGCATGTAATATTCTAATTTTCTGAGCTTGTGGATTTGAGGTTATGACAAATCATAGCTTGAACTATCTTGTTTTGCATGTAATGAGTCTATCTCGTATATTAGCTTCACCTTTTAAGTTGTATTACGGAAATAAATGAACTTTTGCACAATATTCTAATTTTTTGAGTTTCAGCTGTATGTCTACTTCACCTCAAACATTTCATCCAGGAATGGGAATGGAGAGAGATGAAATGATTCCTGACTGCAGGACTCAGAACTTCTCATGATCCTGATTAATGCTGCATGCAGCTGATGCAACAGACAGCCAAATCTTAGTTGAAACTCTAAGGTCATGGGTAGTAGGTCCAACATAGGAAGGGTAATCAGCATCAGTTGTCACCAGGATTTTCGTTGATAAGCCCAACTGCACTTACCTCAACTTGGGCTAGCATGCTTGGTGCCAGAGGGAAAGAGATACTGGCTATTGGCTTTGTCAGCAGTGCAAAATTAGTTTCTGTGCTATCTGGATGAGCCAGTGAGTTATGTTGGTTTGGTTTGTTCTGCTATGTGCATGCACTTGGCTCCTATTATTAAAATTAATAATGTTTTTTTAATGTGCAGTGAATTTCTTTTATTTTCTTTATGGCTGTATCAACACACATCTCTCCAGTCCTTGAATCAAAGGAAAAGTACATCAGCTTAATTTGTACTCCCCCACTGGCTGTACAACAATAAGACTGGCAATTGGTGCTGAACATGTTCTTTTAATGCAAGACAATTTAGAGATAGTGATCATTGATTTAATTTGGATGGAGGTTTTAGTTTGAAGTTGTGTATGTGATAGTTTGCTGTGCCAATGTTCTGTCGTTTGGCTATTTCTGAATAGAAATTTCTTCTTGAAGAACACTAAACTGATATTCAAAAGTAGCCCAGCTGAGAAGTTGGTCAAGCGGAGAGACATTTGTGAAATAAATGAGATAGAACTCTTCTGAAAGGTAGACAATTTCACTTCTCCTCCATCTTACACTTCTTCATGTCACCTGTGACTATCATTTGGGATAAAAGAGGAAAATAGGCCAAAATTTCTTGCCAATTTTATTCTGCTTCCTATTTATCCAGTATTCCCTTCCTAGCTCTTTAATATTTATAGAAAGCTGCTAGATAAAGTCATCTGGTGGTTTAGGGTTCATATAACTAGTATGCTGATGGTCCCCAATTTTATATCACTATCCTGGGTCATAAGACAAATGCTTTTTATATCCTAGCCCAATATCTGGCCACTGTAGATATACAAGAGGCTGTAGGAGACAATAGACTGAATTCAAATGTGATTAAGTTTGAAGTTTTGCATTCTCAGTCACTGCCAGCATTGTATCTGGATGGCCAGGCATTTCCATGAAGGAGCAGAGTCACAATATGGGATAATTCTAGGCTAATGGCTCCTACTGGAACAGTAGGTGGAGACCATAGCTAGTATCAACTTTGCCTACTACTTTTGCTATATTTCCTAGTGCAGGAGGACATAGGTGCAATAATAAATGTCCTAAGAAGACCTAGCTGGACTATTGCAAAGTGCTTTGAATGGGTCTGCCCTTAAAGACTATCCAGAAACTATGACTGGTCCAAAATATGGTGAGCTATGTATTTCCTAGCTTAAAGTAATGGGTTCTTATAATACTGATTTTATGATCCCTAGTTGCTGATTAGTTTCTGAATATAATTTAAAGTGCTGTTGCTTATGTATAAAGACCTTTATGACTTGACACCTAGTTACCTGCAGGACTGCCTGTTCTGACTAGAATTGGCCAATCCATTAGATCACATAGCTAATTGTGTCCCCACACTTTCATAATCACTCACATCCTTTTTTACTTCCCAGTTGGATTACAGTAATATGCTATAAATGGAGTTGCCCTCGAGGAACATCTAGAAGCTGGTACAGAATGTGGTAGCCCAAGCAGTGGTGGGCGGGCCTCAATCTACTTACATAAATCTTCTGCTTTGGAAGTTCCATTAATTGCTAGTAGAACTCCAGATGATATTTATTGTGCTAGTTCCACGACTACACATGCAAAACCATACATAGTTCTGGTTATCTGAGAGATCTTATCCTCTGGCATTCATCTACCCATTCAGCTAGATCATGGGTGTCAAACTTGTGGTGTCACATTGCTGTCATTGTTGTGGTTCGCTGGCAGCCTGTGCAGATGGTAGCAGAATTGGGTAGTAGGGAAGAACAGTCTGGGAGTCTGGGGAGGACTCGAACGAGGGTCCTGTGTCTGATACAGAGATGGGGCCAGGACCATCTGGGAGTTATGTGCTGACTCTGGAGCCTCCAGAATCTGGCAGCAGCGAGGCAGAGGAACAAGGGGAGCCTGTTCCCAGTGTGTGTGTGTGCAGAGCTGTCAGAAGACAAGAGCAGCTAAGACAAAAGGGGTGACTTGGGAGTAAGGCTTGGAGGTGATTACCCCTCCCATAAGGTATAAAGGAAGTGCAAAGGTAGGAAAACCTTTGCAGGAAGCAACATCATTCGCTCTGATCGGTTTGGACTCTGAAAGCTCTGTGTTTAATTCGTTCTCTGTTTGGTTTTAAAAGGCTAATTGGGACTTTAGTCAAGTCAGATAAGGTGCATTCTTATCAGAATTCTTCTGAAGAACTTTGGCAGCTTTCCTGGGACTATTTATAACTGGTTGAAACTCATTCTGGGCTGTGAATGACAATAATTCACAGCCATTGAACTAAAATAAAACGGTTTGGGATTTTGGGATCAAGCCTTGGTCGAACAGTCACATGACATTTTGTGACATTTTTCCTTTTGTGAAGCTGGGGTGGGTGTGGCCTGTGCATGATGCATCCAGACCACAGGCCATCAGTCTGACATCCCTGAGCTAAATCTTACAGAGTCAGCTATATCCCTGGAACTGTCATTTTAATGGGGTCTTGGATATGTGCTTTTACCATTGCTATCTTCATTGCTATCTTTGGAAGTCTCTGTTGTGGTCTGCTGGTGGCCTGTGGAGCTGGCAGTAGAGTCAGACAGTGGGGAGGAACATAGGCCAGTTCAGGAGTCTGGGGAGGGCTCGGACAAGAGATCTGCATCTGACACAGAGATGGGGCCAGGGCAATCTGAGGGTTATGTGCAGACTCCAGAGCCTCTAGAATCTGACATCAGTGAGGCTGAGGAACAGGGGGAGCCGGTTCCCAGTGTGCGCTTGTGCAGAGCTGCCAGAAGGCAAGAACAGTTAAGACAAAAGGGGCAATTCGGGAGTAAGGCTTGGAGAAGATTGGCCCCTCTCATAAGACATAAAGGAGGAGCAAAGGGACATGAGCTTTTGCAGGAAGCAACTTTGTTTGTTCTGATCAGTTTAAACTCTGAAGTTTTGTGCTGACTTCATGCTCTATTTGGCCTTATACAGCTAATTGACAATTTAGTCATTTCAAGGGGGATAAAGGTGGGTGCTTATCAGCCTTTTCCCGAAAAGACTGTGACAGACTTCTGTTGGACCATTCACAAACTAGGACTCATTACGGGCTGTGAATAAATATAATTCACAGCCATTTAAATAAAAACAAAGGTTTTGGGGACTAAGCATGTGATTGTTACTGTCTCAAGAAGCCTTGGTCAGAACAGTCCCTTTAGTAGAGTTTCATCCCTCCTGTGGATGCATTATAATATAAAGATGAGTTTGTAATGATCATGGTTTACTGTTTTTGTATGAATTTTGTTTTTATATCACTTGGGTTATAGAGGTTCTAAATCATTTATTATGAGCCACCTACTACATCTAGGAATGGGCAGCAGCCAAGCATAATGAATTGTAAATGTATTGATTTTAGATAGTACTGTGGATCATTTAATTTTTATTGCATTATAAACCTTGTAGGCTGCTGAGAGTCATTGGATTGTGGCAGGAGTACAAGATTAATAAACAAACAAACAAACAAACAAGTGCTGCTGCCAGTGAATAGATATGACCAAGAGCGCTGGAATTAGCCAATAAAGTGTGTGAAATGATGCTGGAGTAGAGAAATTGTTACCGCCCTCTCAAAGGAATAAAACTGATAGGAAGTATGATCACACAAAATCTCACAGTGGCAGAATCAGCAGCAGAAAACATCTTTGGGATAAATTATATACAGTTGACAAAATCCAGTTCTCTTCTTCAATTTGCACCAGTACTTTCCCAAAATAGATCTAGTGCCCTTTCAAAAGAGTGATAAACATATGTTTAAGAACAGGTTTATTGCTCTTCCAGAATAGTGATAAACTTTTGAACAGAAGAAGTCCTTATAATATCCAATATGACATTACTCAGACAGAGTACTTAGTATCCTGACTCTCTGGCAGCCTAAATCAAATGTCTATCAAAAGCAATGTCAATGTTGCCCTATTAAGCTTAGGTCTAGATGCACTCTGTTTATGCAGCCCATGGTACCTTTTTGCTGCATCAACATTTCTTCTGTCCTTTTAGCACCAAGTCTAAAAAAAGAACAGTTAAGTATGAGCCAAGATGTGAGCTGAACTCATGATTATTCTTGTTTTCTGTGAGCTATAGAAGTTGTAATTTACATATGGCATTTAAATTGATCCATATAGAAAGGCCTTCTCCATCATTGTTCCTTCCCTGTAAAACAATATTCTCCTCCAGCTTGTTACTCTTTCAAATGGCCTGGGGACCCTATGTTGATACAGATCCCATCAATTGATTTTTTTTAATTGAGGGGTTTGGATTATTTGGGGTTTTACTTCTGTAAGTCTCCTGGAGTCACTGGGAGTGAACTGGGAGGCCATATCAATTTTACAAACAAAGAAACAAAGAAACAAAGTGGCAATCAGGCAGGTAGGGATGTATTTCCCAGGATGGGGCATCTCTCTTAGGGGGAACCTCTGTCACTAATGCTCACTCTAAAGGAA
Source organism: Naja naja (assembly GCA_009733165.1). Taxonomy (NCBI): domain Eukaryota; kingdom Metazoa; phylum Chordata; class Lepidosauria; order Squamata; family Elapidae; genus Naja; species Naja naja. The sequence continues at coordinate 141,117,286 of CM019151.1, read as the reverse complement.
GAAACTGCTTTGTTTGCTTGCTTGTTTTTGGCAACCAGCCAGAAAATAAGTCTTTAGGTGAACTTTTAAATATTGATGTGGAAGGTGATAGTCTACATTAGTGACTTTGCAAGGTTAGGTTCGGCACAGGCATATAGATTTAGAAGAGGAGGGATAAGAGAATTTTTAAAAACTTCACAGACTGACTGGAATTAATTTAACATTTTCTTCCAAAGTGTTCTCCAGCCTGAAGGATGAAATTGATTGAAAAAGTGTGCGTGAGGAAAAAAATGCATATACTATCTGGTTCAAAAGTTAATATATTAAGGACACAGGACTCCATTACCTTCTCCAGAAAGTCCCTCCATCCCTTGAACCCTTGCTCTGCAGCTGTACTGGCAAAGCTTCATAGTATCGGGAGCACCACTCACATTGGCTGGGAAGGCACCAGTTGGTGTGGTATGTCCCTGCAGTGAATCCATAGTTAGAAACATATTCTTACTGCCAGACTTTAGCAATGAATTGTGCTATGGGTAGGGTTGCTGTTTCATTCTTATTTTCTCTCCAGATTGTTATCGTGGAAAAAGTAATCAAAACAGGACAATTAATTACCTTTGGATTTTTCTACAACATAGTCAAAACCATTGTAATGCATGGTGTTGTGTAATTGTTTGCTTACTTTTAATGGAAGATGTTGCAAGCTCTTCAGCATATAACAACACTGACATGTTAGGAAATAAATAGGCAAATATACAAATACATGACTGGGTAAAATTAGTTTAGTATTAAATAAACAGGTTTCAAATCATTCTTAAATGCATCCCAGGAGCCAAAATTGGGAAAGAACAGAGTTCCATAATCAAGGACTTAGTTTCTGAAATACATATAAATAAGATGAAGCAACATATAAAAAGCCAACAGAAAGACTCCCATTTTTATTAATTAGTTAATTAATTAATTAACCCTGTTTATACTTTGTATTTATTTATAAGTTGTATTTATACTTTGTATTTATACTTTGTATTTATACTTTGTATAAACAGGAACATACTAGGGCAAGGAACAAGGAGTGGTGAATGCAGTAGCTGACTGCAGGATCTTCAATACCAGCACCAACAATTGGCATTGGACTCTGGATATCATAGGAAGCTGATAAAAGTCCTGAGAGGCAGAAATATCAGGAAAAAAATAGATTAAGTACAAAACATACTGCAAAGTTCTGGACCAAGATTAATGATCAAAGAAGGAAAAAGGAAGATACGCCTTGGACTGTTAAGGTAATGCCTAAAAGAGAGGCCACCAAGGCCTGAACTAATAAATCTGCAGTGTCAGTAGACAGGACTTGTTTAATTTGGCAGAAGTTCAATAACTGAAGATGACAGACTCTCACGGTTATCATTATAAATGGCCAAAGAAAGAACACATCACCTAGCAGAACCTTGAAGTTCTTAGCCACTGTCATTGGAATCATCTCAGAGCTTTGAAGTAGGACAGAAGGGAAGGGGAGAAAGGGAAGATACAGTCAAAGCACCCCTTTCTCTTTTAACTATATCATCCACAATGAGAAGTCTGAAAAGCATTTTGAAAGAAAGAACTGTCTCTCCTTAATTATCTCAGGAAAAAACTAAGGGGAATGAGCAGGGGTGGGATTCTATCGGTTCTATCCGGTTCTATAGAACCCCTTGTTAACTTTCTAAGCAATTCAGAGAACTGGTAGTTAGAAGCAATCTCCTTTTCCCCCCCACCCTTATTACATTCTTGCCATTCTTACTTCCTGTCTCTGGAGTTTATGAGGCTTGGCTTTCTTGAAGGGGAAGGGTTGTTTTAAGATTTTTACACTGCTGTTGGGAGGAAATACTTCCCTAGACAATCAGCACTTTGAAGAAATAATTGAATAATGAAGCAAAGCTTTTAGTGACAGGGAACCAAGATGAGTGACATCCAGCAAGGCTTCTTGGCTAGCTAGAAAGATTGACATTCAAATGTGAGTTTACATACCCTTTGTGAGTTTTGGTCTAAAACTGGTTTTTGGTGAAGGTTAATTCTGTGCTTGGTGACATTTAATCCTGTGTTTATTGATGGGATAATTTTCCCTATTCAGCTTCAACAAGCAACAGCTATTATTGTGATTTAATTATTTGTATTGTGTTTGAATTTTTTCCTGCTTCATGGTTTCTTTCTGGAGGGGGGGTCTTCCTCACTGCTTTAGTACTATCTGGCACTGTCCTTTTGGGGTATACTTCCAAGAGGCAGGATGCAAGCTTGGCACTGATTTTTTTTACTGCCTTTCTGGGGGGCATGTGACCTTTCCTTAAATCTTGATGATTTCCTTAGGATATCTTGTGAGGAGAGTGAGACCAGCTGGTATCTTTAAGTGGTGCAAATGGATCTAAGGATTGCTTTTCCTGGGTGTGCTCTTTCTGGAGAGCTTAAATGACCTCTCTGCTAAAGGGTTTCACTTTATGAGCAAGAGATGGCTGCTTGATAGTTATCACTGCATTTTAACTATTTTCATTCCTCAAGGTACTCTGGCACCCTACCTGATTTGTAACTCCGGCTTGCAGGTATTTTTAATCTAATGATTGTTATTTAGGGCAGCTTTTTGCAAGCAAAGAAGCTTTTTGTATTTTTGTACAGGTAATCCTGACTTACAACAGTTCATTTAGCGACCATTCAAAGTTACAATGGCACTGAAAAAGTGACTTATGACCATTTTTCATACTTACGAACATTGCAGCATCCCTACTATCATGAGAGGCCAGGCGAGTAGAAGCGCCCCTTGACATGAGTGATGTCGAGTTGGCCATGCCCACACAGTCACATGACCACCAAGCCACACCCACCAACTAAGTCACACCCACCAACTAAGTCACACCCACAGAACCGGTTGTTAAAAAAACTGAATCCGACCCCTGGGAATGAGTATCTCTCCTATTGTACCTGGAAATGTGAAAGCAAAGGTTTTATGTGCTCTGAAAGTCATTCAAGAAGTTCCAGGCAAGATGCTCTTCAAGGCAAGATGTCCCTTAAAGGGCATGGGGCTGTTATAAAAAACTGGAGTTTTGAAAGTTAAAAAGCTAATTGCATAGAAAAAGCAGCCCCTTCAACACTGCTTATCTTCCCAAAAAGGAATAGTATGTTGAATGTGTTTGTAAAATATGTCTACTGTAGTTATGAGCCCTCTAAATCCACTACATGTCCTGGTTTTCAGATGCTTAATTATGTTACAGAATTCTCTGCTCCAAGAATAGACACTCACCAGCTGTACCAGTTGTTCCAGCAAGGCTGAGAAGTTTTAAATACCTCAGTCCTCTGTACTTCCCACAGAGAAGCAGTGAAAGGTTAGTAGATTTCATTTACTAGACCCCAGCTTGACAAAGCTTCAGCTCCCATCATCAATATTCCTTGTAGATGGCTATTCTTATACAGGGATTCCAGCTTGAGGCTCTCCAATTGCTGTTTTCTGGATTTGCATGTGTTAGGAAGCCTGCTTTAGACTCTTAAACTCTCCAGTGCTTAACCTGTGTACCTATAAATAAGTAAAAATATTTAGAACATATCAGTAAGACCAGGTATGTGATCTGACCAGTATAACTACCGTTTCTGTTGCTCTACATTGTATGCACATGCATGCGCGCGCACGAGTTGTGTGAATCGCGTGAGTGCAATTTATGACCTGCTGAGCTGCCCGGACAGCTGAGGAGACTGCGTGCAAGCCCTTTTTTCCTGCTTTTTCAACCACAACTGTGTCACACAAAGCAGCTGCAGTTGAAAACGCAGGAAATAAAGGTCAGGTAAGAGCCTGGGTGGTTGGGTGGGCCAAAACAGCAGCAAACATAGAACCAGTTCTATGTATGCTCTCTGTTTGCTGCTCTTCAGAGCAATCAGTTCTACAGAAGTGGACAGAACCGGTAGAATCCCACCCCTGGGTAAGACACTGGTGACAATACCCTCAAGGCAGACACAGGTAAATATTACCACTCCATGAATTCAATCTAACAATACACACACACACACATACATGCACACACACATACACACACACATACACACACGCACAAACACACACACATAACATTTGGGTTCACTAATAAATCAGTCTGTGGTAGCACAGACTTAAATTATTCAGATATATAAAAGATCACAGCTGTGAATATGAAAAAGACTATAGTAATAACAGAAACAGTTAAAGGATACTAAATTGCAGTCACAAATTATTCATGCCATCATCCCTTAATTCTTCTTGCTTGACCTTTAAGCCTCATTCTGTTTTTCCAATTTAGAATTCTTGCTGCTGAGTCGACACTGCGTTGTACTTGGATGAGCACTGATTTTAAGTAGAGATGCGGTGGTGGCATATCAAGTAGTTGAGCAGCATCAAAATACAACTCCATGTTAACGAACCCTTTGAAAGCTTAGGGTCATACATGTCTTCTTTTCATCACATTTAAAAAAACATCAACAAGGTATGTATCATCTAATGATTACCCAAAATCAACTTCAGACCTAAGAGCATTTTTTAAATAATCAAGGAGCAGTTCTACATCTGAACCAGGTCTTCATAACTATATCCTCAGTTATTCCTGGAGAATATTACAGATATCAAAAGTGCAGGGAAAGAGTTCCTTTGGCAATTTATGAATGGAGCAATACACACAGGTGACTTTAATGAGAGTTTCTACATGGCTGTAATGCAAACAGGATTTTATGTACTACAACTTGCAAACGAAACAGAAAATCAAGAGACGATGTTAGTTTCTTTCATAGTGTCTGTAAGAGCTCCACTGTCTATGCATCATAGTAATATGCCATATAAATTTTCCTTAGTGGCCATTTTCAGAATGAACAGATCAATACATGTTTAGGGGAGGAAATTATAACCCAATTCCAAATGACTTAACATTTCAAGTTAGTCACTGCAATTCTGCTTACTTGTACATTGTGTTACATCAATTGGGCCTTTCCCCCTCTTTCTCTATAGTCTAAGAATCTAAGTATAAACCAGTGTTTCTAATTTCTAATGGAAGAAAGACAACAGGACAGTAAATTTTAACTCTCCATTGAGCTGAGTAAAAGTGTTACAATTTGTATTATTAGTTTAGTTTAGTTTAGTTTTATTGGATTTCTATGCCGCACATCCCCCAAAGGACTCGGGGCGGTGTACAATCATAAAAACAATATAAATATAAATACTATACAATTTAAAAAAGAGATTAAACATGAAACCCAATAATCTGAATTAAAATAACACTATTCAATTAAAACTCCCATCCCTCCTCAGTCCAGGTCGGCAACTTGGAACAACCATGTTTTCAGGTCCCGCTGGAAGGACCGGAGGGTGGGTGCTCCCACAGAGAAGGCCCTACCCCTGGGGGTCACCAGCTGACATTGTCTGGCCAATGGCACCCCAAGGAGGCCCTGTCTGTGAGAGTGCACGGGATGTTGGGAAGCCGTTATTGGCAGCAGGGTCTCCCTCAAGTATCCCAGTCCTAAGCCATGCATATTAGCTTATGCCATCATAATTATGGTGTCTATTGACATGGTGCTAGAATACTTTTAGGCTGTATTGGCATAAAAGAATTTAATTACCATCCTCTCATCATCTGAATAATATTAGTAAAGCTACCTTATGGAAAGATGGGCTGTTAATTAAAATAAATGAATAAAATAAAATTAGTAAAGTACATAATAAATACTATACCATGGAAAAGTATTGGATTTTAAGATTTAATTTTTCATATTCTTACAATATTATTTTTCTCAACTATATATCTCTAATTCTCCTTTTAATAAACATGATTTTGGCTTGAATTTTAATTCTGTATATCAAAATAAACATGTAGCTTCTTACTTTTGTGCAGGCATACACATGTGCTTGTGTGCTTGTGTGATGAACACACAGAGAAAGATAATATCAACTTCCAACATCAACTTCCAAATACAGAGTAGCGCTGATATTGATATTCCCTTTTTCTTCATCATTCTTAACTATATATTGTGTTTATAATCTGGATAATATACTCATATAATAGATACTTGCACACACTGACAGATTTTTAAAACTAGTACCTGATAATAATCAACAAATCTGAAACTAAGCGACTTAGCTTGGCTATTCCTCTATTTGACTTGGCAGTAGATACGGAAACACATCTTGGCTCAGTAAGAACTTTATTGCAGACAAGAATGAAGCTATCAAAAATCTGCTAGTAAGATTTGCAGTGCCAATGATTTATACATTCCTGAATTTGATTTTCCCTCCCGCCCTTCCCACAATTCAAGAAACTCTGATTCAGTACTTGATGACTTTGAGGATGAGCAATTGTTGAGTATTTCACATCTATGGCCTAGGAATTGCTGATTCCCTGTCTCAAGATTCACAGATATTGATATTTAATAATTATAACAATTAATAATTATCACAAATGTTTTTATATATTTACCTACAGTACTAAAAACCTTATTTAAACCCTATGATTTGAAGAACACATTCTCTCACAATTGATGCATATGCTGAAAGATGATTAGCTATATTGCACTGTTTCCATTATATTTCATAATACATGAGAAACATTCATACTTTTCAGCTATAAATATAATGGAACACTAAAGCAAAATATTAATGAAGTCCAGAAACTGCCATTCCATTAACTAAAACATTGTGGATATGCTTCATGATATGTATGGAAAAATATCTCCCTCTATTGTTTGAATGTTGAGAAATTTCCTGTTACCAGTCAGAGGAAACATTTCTTGGAAAAAAATGTGCTTGTTTAGTTAAACTAGGAGCTGTAATTTGAAAGACAGATTTGTGGCTCACTGTTTGACATGCTTCTTCAAGAACTACCAATTCCACAGTTTCTGGGCAAAGAAGGCAGAGGGAAGAACAAAGCCATCAAAGAATGTTTGCCTAGGTAAATTAGAAATAAGTCCACTTGGTAGTATTTTTAGGCTTAAAATAGGGGTGAGCAAATGTCAGATTCACACTGGGAATGTAAAAGAACTTTGCCAAGAATTCAAGTGGAAATAAAATTTGGCATTCTATTCCCAGTAGACTTCTTAGGGTCATCAGTCCAACATTTCTAGCTTTTATTTTGTCCTGACCAAATATTCACAAAAAAGTGTATGTGAAAAAAAATACATTACTGAAGATTCATGTATGCAGCAATTGTTCCATATAAAAAGAGAGCTTACCTCAGGGAAATTTGCATTTAAAACCCTGTATCAAGAAAATATACATGTCAAAGAACAAAAGCTCAGTTATTTGAATTTGAAAAGGGGGTTTAGAGCAATTTACATTAATAGTTACATAGATTATAAGAAGATGCATAGAAAAGCCTTGGTAAGTTACAAATGGTTGCAAATATATATATATTTTAATTCACAGAATATTCTATCTTTTTTATTTATAGAAAGGAATGTCAGACTGGAATAGAGTTTTAGTAAGGACAGTGAAGCGGAAAGGTTTTTAGGAATCTCTGTATCTTAATTTACCTATGCACATACATTAACACACATTACACACAAAGACCATTTCTTCATAGACATAGAAATCAGAAACACAAGATATATATCAAAAGAGAATAAAAATAGTAAGTTGGATGTTTTGAGATAAGATAAAATTACAAAATATGATTCATAATACACTTCAAAAATGAACTAATAATTTTGGGAATTTCAGAATGGTTTCCCCCCCTGCATTCATAAATTATGGATGCAATGGGATTGATTTATGTGTGAGAGATGAGTAAAACAAGATTATATTCTTCAAAATGATGATAAAATCAGAATTGGAAGGAGCTATTTAGATCAGGGGTCTCCAATGTTGGCAACTTTAAGCCTGGAGGATTTCAACTCCCAGAATTCTAGAAGTTGAAAACCTCCAGGTTTAAGGTTGCCAACGTTGGAGACCCCTAATATATATATATATATATATATATATATATATATATATATATATATATATATATATGTAGGTCTTGGTGTATTCGGTCTTGTCCCGTGTAGGATTGAGAATACCTTGGCAACATTTCGAAATCTCATCCGTCATCTTCAGGCTGGTGTCTTCAGCTTCGTTCTCCTGGGAGAAGTGTGTGATCGTGGCTGTTTTCCCTTTTAAACTCTAGAGTTGGATGTGTTGTTACTTTTTGATTGGTTTGTGGAGTTGATGTATGCAGATTGGATGGCTTTTTCCTGAGACCCTGTGTGGCTGAGGTGCTGGCTGTGTGTCTCTCAGCCTTTTGTGTTGTAACGACCTGGGTAATGGGCTGTGTGATGACCTTCTGAGTTCTATTGTTGTGATGTCCTGGGTGTGGTGCTGTAATCTCCTGGGTCGTTGTCTGTGCTGCAACCTCCTGATGTTTTGTGTTGTGATCTCCTGAGTTCTGTGATGTAGTATCCTGGGTGGAAGGCTGTGATGTGGCATTCTGGGCCTTGGTTTGGCTCCGTCATCCGTCATCTTCAGGCTGGTGTCTTCAGCTTCGTTCTCCTGGGAGAAGGAAGAGCTAACGAAACTGAAGACACCAGCCTGAAGATGACGGATGAGATTTCGTCGAAACGTTGCCAAGGTATTCTCAATCTTACATGGGACAAGACCCGAATACACCAAGACCTACATATATATGTGTGTGTGTGTCTGTGTGTGTGTGTGTGTATTGAAGCTAACATTTGTCAGAGTATAAGAACCGCTATCAACTTCCTCATTACTCTCCACCCCCACCCCCCAGCCAAACATTCAAGTAGAATCTGATTACCGTAAGCTAAATCTATTATTTTACATCCTGTACTCTGGGATGATAGAGAACATTGGCTTCTTCAGGAGAATAAAATATTCACAGGAAATATTTTGATTGCTTCATTTTGCCTGAACTCCTCCTTGAGGAGATTGTGAATGTCAAAGCAACACAAAATTAGACAGGAATTATTATTGCCATTACTTTAACAGTTATTAAGATTTCCTGCCAGCCTGCCTGCCTTGTTGCCAAACCATACTAGTGTAATCATATATAGTCTGTAATCAACTACTACTCTAAAATCTTTTTCACAAGCACTATTGCCCACCCAGGTATCTCTCATTCCATAGCTGTCCATTTTATTTACATTTTCTAATAGAAGAACTTTGCATTGTCTCTGGTAAATTTCATTCTATTGTTTTCATCTTCTATAAGATTACCTATTCCATGGGTGTCAAACTTGTGGCGTCATGTTGCCATCACATGATTTATCACAACACTTTTCCCCTTCACGGAGCTGGGGTGGATGTGGCCTGCGCATGATGCATTCAGCCTGCAAGCTGGCCTATTCCTTTCAATTTTGTATCATCTGCACATTTGATAAGCATTTTTTAACACATATCCCAGTCATTAAAAATGTGTGCTGATTTTGAAGGCATACACAATTTAAAAGTAATTAATAGCTAAGCAAGTCAGTTAAAGGGTATACAATTTAGGCCTGAACTATGTGCCTGCAAAGGAACTTGTTGAGAATGATTTTGAGTCAGCTGTGAATCCATTTAATAGTCTCGTCATCCAGATCATAGCATAACCAGTTTGCTAATTAGATTATCATAACTATATTTGTCAAATTCTTTGCTGAAATTAAGATTTATTATGTCTATAACCTTCTGAGGTTGTATTAAACAAATTATCCAAATTAAAAAATGTGATGTAGTTTAAAGAGCCATGTTCCACTTCATATATTACGAACTCAATCCATCAGTTGTATTGTGGCTTATGTTGACCATTTCTATTTCTGTACTTTAAACGAAACTTTATTATCTGAATATGAATGGCTGTGTGTTTGGGTGTGTGGGTGTGTTCATGAATTAGGTAGGCCTGTTACAAATTGTGAGCTATGGCGGTTTTCTCATGTTTTCCTGTCAAGCTTCCAACCAGGGCCACTAGTCATAAAAGCAAAACAATAAAAAAATTCTATTTCTTCCATTGTTTCCTTTCCATAAGGCACATTAACTTCTATAAGGTGTTATTTTGCAAATGTTCAGCAACAGATTCTACGAATACTACCAAACTCTACCATGAAAGATATGGTTGGCTGCATGCCAAATTGAACAAGGTTTGTTTGAATGTGAAATTAACTCCATCTCCTCTTAGTAACTCTGTTTTGCCTCATTTCTTCATGGCTTGCATCTTTTCCTCTGCTTTTTTTAAAATGATTACTACAATTTCCTCTCTCTTAGACCATTTCCATTTGCTTAGTTTGCCTTCTTTACCTATTGAATTTCCTTTCGTTCCTATAATTTAACTTCCCTTCCTCTCATTTTTTCCCGGTTCTTAGCCTACTCTGCAAAGCATCACATAGGAATCACTGGGTTTTTAATCTAGGTAAATAATTGTTCTTTCAGTTGATTTCCCTACTACTGTATACAATGCAATCACATCAGCCATAGAATCCACATGCTGTAGATGATACAGATAGATTTCAGAGATTATTAGAGCAATCAGTATCCATAAAGGAAGACAGAGTGAGCTGATGATGTGAGAATTATTGCTTGAAGCAAGAAATGTCCCCCCCTCCCTTTAAAGGATATTTGGATTATGTCTTTCAATCAGGCAAAGAGTAAATAATGATTGAAGTTCTTTTACCCCTTCAGAAATCTTTGCCAAACATAACATTTAAAAGGAGGGCCACAGTCTTGAGAACAAATAAATGTTTCCCCAACTTCTAAGTAACATTGACCTCTGAATTCACTTCCTACCACTCTGGATACATTCCTTTCTGAACAAACATCAAGGTAATTTTCAGTAAGACAGTGTTATAATAGATGTTGCCATTGGGTTTTCTTTTTCTGAAAAAGTACCTTCATGACTGATTTTTTGGTTAACTTTTTTCTACCTTAAGTATCTCTGGTTTTTACTTATTTTTTGCTTAAGAGACCATATGAGTTTCAGTAGTATTTTTTTAAATAGTTGGATGTGAGACAAACACTGCTAGCAAAGTTTTTATATTTATAAATTTTCCTGATTCTGATAATTCTTTCATTGCAGCTCTAGAAATAGACTCATTCAAGATTTAAGGTATTTTCCCCCTTGGGAATCATTTTTCTAAATAAAAACGATTTAAAAAGTAATCTTTAAAAAATGAAGATCCCAAAGTTTGACTGAGTATTCCTATGGGGCTACAATCATTATCATTGCCCATCTAGCCTTTTAAGTGAGGGCATTTCATAATGGTATGCCAACTTTGTCGTTTCTAGCTACAACTCCAAATGTTGGGGTGTAAGAGCAGTATTTTGGGAGATATTAATATCTTAATGGTCAAACAAATGGCAACTTCAAATCTCAACAAATAAATGCTCTGTTTTACATATTGGCAAAAAAAAATCAGAAAATAAAATACAAGCTGAATAGTCAAGACCTTGTTGATGATCCAAACTCCATTAAGGACCTTGGAGTACTCATCTCCAATGATCTAAGTGCTAGAGCCCACTGTAACTACATAGCCAAAAAGGCATTAAGAGTTGTTATCTAATCCTACGTAGCTTTTTCTCTGGTAACATCACACTACTAACTAGAGCATACAAAACATTTGCTAGACCAATACTCGAATACAGCTCATCAGTCTGGAACCCAAATTACGTATCTGATATTAACACAGTAGAGAAAGTCCAGAAATATTTCACAAGAAAAGTTCTCCACTCCTCTACTCGTTGCAGAATACCTTATGCCACCAGACTTGAAATTCTAGACCTAGAAAACCTAGAACTACGCTGCCTTCGGTCCGATCTAAGTATAGTATATAAAATCATACATTGCAATGTCCTACCTGTCAATGAATACTTCAGCTTCAACCATAACAATACAAGAGCACACAATAGATACAAACTCATGGTTAACCGCACCAAACTTGATTGCAGGAAATACAACTTCAGCAACAGAGTAGTCAATGTCTGGAATACTCTGTCTGACTCTGTGGTTTCTTCCGCAAACCCCAAAAACTTTAATCTTAGATTGCATACTATTGACCTCACCCCTTTCCTAAGAGATCTGTAGGGTGCTTGCATAAGTGCACCAACGTGCCTACCGTCCCTGTCCTATTGTTTCTTTTATTTTTCTTATATGTATCCATGTATTCATAACTATGTTTATACTTATACCTATTATCTTGTAAGCAATTGACAAATCAAATCAAATAAATAAAATAAATAAATCTTGGGAGAGGTGTACATAGAGAAGAATGCACTTCAATATAATAATGTCTCCAAATAATTGGAGCTTTAAGTAGATCAATAAAACCTGAGCCTTGAGGCATGTTACAACCATTGCACTTCTTTTCAAGATTTTCAAATATATTCTTGATAGCAATGTTAACAATGTAGCTGCTGTAGACAGTGTTAGATTCATCTTCTGGGTCAACTTCAACACCATGTGACGTGCATTGCAATAAGCTAAACAAGAGGCATCAACTTCAGAATATGAACTATGGTCAGATCACCCCTAAAATGGAAAAGGTTGTTGTTTGTCAATCAACCAAAGTCAGCTAAAAGTATTTGAGTCCATTAAGTCTACATGAGCCTCTACTAAAATGACTGAATCTGGAAATGTTCCAAATTTATTTTCAATTCCTTACCCTTACCTTGCTGAAAATTGTAGTTGTACCCATACATGTACCCACAACCCTTGTCTACTTCAATCATTTCATTCTAATTCTTTTATATACTTGTTTAAATATGTGGTTCTATCAAAATTCTATCACTATCCTTTCCTCTAACTTCTTCCTCTTTCCCTTCCTCTTCTCCTTTTCCTCCCCTTCTCCTTCTTCTCATTCCCCTACTCCTCATCCTTTGTTGGTCTGTATACTGCTTCATACTTCTTATCACCCGCCACCTGAAAATCTGTCTGGTTTTCTTTATATATTTGCTACAAAATTACTCAGTAAGTGCAATGGCAGAATAGAAAGTTTACTTAAAGTTCTTAATACATGTATAGTTTTATGTAAGTAGGCATACAACAGTAGTATCAAGTAGGAAATTTTGTTGTATTTTGACACTGTTATGTCTCTCTAGTAATAATATGGTCCAGAATATTAAAAAAAGGGAAAATAATGTAAGATCCTGCAATTCTGTTTATAATATATAATTTCTATCTTTAATTCAGAACTTGAGTTTATTCAGGTAATTGCCAAATTTCCATATTGAAAGGATGATGTGGCATATGGGGAATAGTGTGACATAAATGGGAATGCGAGCATTTGTTAAAATGGAAATTGGTGGTTATTTCAATCACATTATTCATCAAATTTTGTTAAAAATAGAAGTATATAAAATATGAAGATTCTGAAATATAGAGATCCTTTCAATTTGAACATGATAGCTTTCTCTTTATTCATTGCTAGTAACATTCATCCAGTTTATTTGCGGAAGAACTTACACCTGCAAGTAAAAGAAAAAGAAGTTAAAGCTATCTTTAGAATAAATAGAATTACATTAAGGGATTAGTCACAAAATAAATTTCCCATTTAGTAAGTCAGCAAGTAACCTGTAATCAAGTTGTTATTTCTTTCCAAGGCTATATTTTATAAACAACAGGACCAATTTAAGTTGGTGTTACCAATCAGATTGGGGAAGAACCAAGTTAGGTTTCATTTCTTTGATTTTTGGCTCCTTGGGCACCCAAAAATAGAAAAATGTGACAAGGTTGGTAGAGTGAAAATAAGGGTCACAGTGCATTGAAAACTTAAAGAATATATGAACAAATACATTTTTTGCAATAGACTAAACAGGGAGTATCTATATTTTAATTGGTGTTACCAGGAATGTACTTTATTACCTTCTTGTTCTAAGGAGGCAGTATGCTCTGGTTAGGTACGTTAGCAAAGGGGAGGCAAAGCATAAAAGGTAGTTCAGATGTCAGATGGAATAGAATTATCTGTTTGTGCTGCCCTCCATACAGATTTTTCTACTCTCGTGGTATTTGATTAAATGCAAGTTGACACTAGAGGTTTGATCCTTCATCCTACTCCTGCCCCCAGATCATATACTGGTGAACCAGGTTGGACAAGACACTATGGATGCCTGAAGAGAATAGATACTGTAATAGATACTCTGACACAAAATACATCCTTGTTCTTGTTCCTCTTTTTGTGGTGCTCAAACTCCCAAATCTGAAATTTATGTGTATCTCAATGCATACACTGTTATGGACATTGTCATCCCTGCTTCCCTTCTCTAACTTTTATTCAGGTATCATTCACTCCACCAAAATACAATTTCTCATAAGACTTACTTCTGTTTATTTAATGATTACAGGCTATACACCAGAAGTGGTATTCAGCAGGTTCTGACCAGTTCTGGAGAACTGGTAGCAGAAATTTTGAGTAGTTTGGACAACCGACAAATACCACCCCCATCTATTCTCCACCCCCATCTATTCTCTGCCTCCCAAGTCCCAGCTGACGGCTGGGTCTCCTTTTGTTGCCCTGCACAGGAGAACTGAGCTGGAAAGCAGGTTAGTGGGGTGGGGTGGAAATGGGATTTTGCAGTAACCTTCCCTTGCCACACCCACCAAGGCATGCCATGCCCACGAAGCCACGCCCATAGAACCGATAGTAAAAAAATTTGAGTCCCACCACTGCTATATACCTAAGGAAAAATCACACTTATCCAAGTGTCCTACCTAGTTGCTGTCTCAGATAATTAAAGTATGAAGTAATTAAGACCAAATGACAATATAATAATATAAGACCAAATATCCAGTTAAGCTCTCTACCTTTTGAGGTGAGAATTGACTGAAAGATATTAGAAACTAAGATACATTATGGGTAACAGTTGAAACTTGAACTTATCAGGATACTTCACTTTGATAGATTTTTTAACATCTTCCTTGAAATCTGGGCTTCTTTTCATAGTCCTCTTGTTTCTCTGTTTAAATCAATCTTTCTTTGCTTGCTCTGATTCTTATTTTGGATTGGATCTCCTGGGTAGCTGTCCAACCTTGGGCCAAAGGGTCAATTCAAAAGTCCTGTTTATCATCTAATGGCGACATTTTGCCAAAACAAGAACAGATCATGGAATTTTATTTCACTGTGTTTATTTATATTCTACAAATTCCTACCATAATTCATTTCCTTCCTCTTCTAGTACATATCAATGTTTACAACACAGGAAGTAAACATTCAGAGACAAAGTATAAATAGTAGATCTTATCAGCAAATGAAAGCATGTAACTTTCACAAAAAGTCTGGGTTCAGTACATAAAATCAGGAGTGTGAAAGATTCTGAAATTAATGACATTGTTTTATTGCTACAAATAAATGTTCCCTAAAATAATTTCAATATTAAGATAAACTTCACTGATCATGGATGTCTGTATTTTAGTGAGCTCTTCCATCATCCTGTACATGAATCATAAGAACAAACCCATTAAACAATACTAGTTTAGTTATGGTCAGTAATTATTAACAGATTATTCTCCACTTTCTCATCAATGAATACTTCCTCTATTCTTCTGGGGATCGTGGGAGAGTTAAATGCAGTTTGTAATGTAGATAAGGCTCTGAGTGAACACTGAATTGGTAGTTGTGTTAAAAAATGTATTTGCTAAGGTGGCATTGCTCATGCTTTTTAATGTTCATGCCTTTACCTCTGACTTACCAAAGATTGTGAAGTTTTCTTCTTTTTACTGTCACAGGATATTATGCTGTAGTACAGAGCTGGCTAACCTTTTTTGGCTCCCATGCCAATAATTGCATGCACACTTGCATGCCAGCACCCAGAAGGCAATGCGTGCTGCCCCCCACACCGCCTACACATGCGTGTGTGATTCTCCCCTCATGCGCCGCACGTCTGCGCATGCACACATGATCCACTCGCATGCAGCACATCCCTGCGCATGCATATATGTCTCCCGCACACCTCCCCTTTGCCCCTTGTGCATGCACGTCAGATACCTGACAATCAGCTGTCGGGTGATGGTGCAAGCGGGCATGCATAGTGAGGCTCTTCCGGGCGACCTCTCATGTGCCGGGGGAAATGGCTCTGCATGTTACTTCCAGCACACATGGCATAGATTCGCCAACACAGCTGTAGTATAACATGATTTAAGAGCCTGGCTTCTCTTTTCCCACTTTTTTACCAATAAACCTGAAGAAAATTACTTAAAATTAATATTGAGGGATCAATAATAATAAATCAAAATCACTGAATTCCTTTGGTCAAAAATGGAGTCGCACAAATTTATTTATTTATTTATTTTATGAGATTTATATGCCGCCCTATCTCCTTAAGGACTCAGGGTGGCTTACAATGATAAAACAACACAACTAGAAATATTAAAAAATAATTAAACCCCAAATCCCATAAATTAATTAAAATTAAACAACACTAAAAAACCACACTAAAAACCCTACCCCCCTCCATCAGTCTGGGTAGGCTTGTTGGAACAGCCAAGTTTTTAGGCCACGGTGGAAGGATCGGAGGTCAGGGGCCACCCGGAGGTCCAGGGGTAGCTGGTTCCAAAGGTTGGGTGCCCCCACAGAGAAGGCCCTACCCCTGGGAGCCGCCAGATGGCATTGCCTAGCTGACGGCACCCTGAGCAGGCCCTGCCGGTGGGAGCACACTAGTCATCAGGAAGCTGTTATCGGCAGCAGGGCTTCCTGCAAATACCCCGGTCCAATGCCATGAAGGGCTTTATAGGTTAACACCAGCACTTTGAATCTCACCCAGAGGGCAACCGGTAACCAGTGCAGCCCACGCAGGAGGGGTGTAACATGGGAGTATCGGGAACCTCCCATCACAACCCGCGCCGCTGCATTCTGGACAAGTTGAAGCCTTGAATTGAGTTACTCTGCTGAAAATTATTGCATATTTTTATTTATTATTAATGTTATCAGGAAAGGTTAAGTTACAATTTCATACAACCATGGGGGGGGCAGGCAGTAGGAATGGATAAATATGGGTTTTTAAAGGCAACATAATTGAAAAAGAAAACATACCAGAAAATCCAGTTTATCTGATTTAGGGTGAGTTGATCTTTTTTTTCTTTCTCTCCTTTCTTCTGACAATTTTTTATTCTTTTCAAAGGGGATTTTAAACCTACTGTATGTACACACATTCATATATACACTGGAGAAAAAATATCCCAAATATCCTAATAAATGAGTAAATAATGTAGCAAACATTTCAATCCAACTTTTATAACCATAAAGAATTTGATTCCTACAAGGAGGCCACATGAAACTGGCCAACTAGAATAAATTGACTGCTTCTTACAAGAAAAGCAAAGCTCATTAAAGTATGAAACACAATCTGGAGAAGCCAAATATCTTCCTGAGTTGCCTCCATTTATTTTACTAAAGGATTGACATTTAACTAGGGCTTAGTCAAATTTCCCACTGAATTCTATTTCTCATGACTATCAAATGTTGATTCCTTTTCAAGAAACATAGGTTTTCTTTCAGTGTTTGAACTAGATCTTATTTTGACAGAGTAACAAGGCAACAAACTTTCAAACAATTTGGTAAAAGTTTTTTGTCCTAATAAATAATATATTTTTGTTGCTTAACAAAAATATTGATTGTTTTTTGGCAGACCATTTTTACAGAAATCCATGGCACAGAGAATATAATGTCAATATGAAAAAAGGACAAAACCTGGTCCACAATTAATTCACAATTAAATCTACAACTTTTTATATAGATTATCTCAGCAATGTTATTAGAGAAGTGTAAAAATGTTGGAATTGAGAAGGCATGAAAACCATCTATTTGGATCATTTTAGTAATTCATCCAGCCCATATACTGTTCTGTATGTTGGTATATTGATATTCTGAAATTAGTATATCCTCAGAGATAATATTGAATAGTTCTATATAGTACAGGTAGTCCTTGACTTACAACAGTTCATTTAGTGACTGTTCAAAGTTGCAATGGCACTGAAAAAAGTGACTTATGATCATTTCCCCCAGTTACAACCTTTGCAAC
Organism: Naja naja; assembly: GCA_009733165.1. Classification (NCBI taxonomy): domain Eukaryota; kingdom Metazoa; phylum Chordata; class Lepidosauria; order Squamata; family Elapidae; genus Naja; species Naja naja. The sequence continues at coordinate 141,099,372 of CM019151.1, read as the reverse complement.
AACCCCATGATCATATTTATGATGGTTGCAGCATCCCAGGGTCATGTGATCACTTTTTGTGACATTCTCATGAGCAAAGTCAATAGGGAATCCAGACTCACTCAACACTTAATAATTGTGGCAAGAAAAGTTGTATAATGGGGCAAAATTTACTTAACAAATGTCTTGCTTAACAACAGAAATTTTTGGCTCAATTTTGGTCATAAGTCAAGGACTACCTGTATATCTACTTTTTCATTTTGGTTTTTGTCACTTGATTCCCATTCCCTGTCTATCAAAACTACTGTTAAAATGCTTATCTCTGCTCCATGTAGTGATGGGAGACAAGAAGAATCTCGTAACTAAATAAATACAACACAAAGTAATGAACTTTACTACTTTTGATAGATTAGATCTAAAAATAAACATAGACTTCCTCTTCTTCCCTGACCTGCCATCACTGTAACAGTTCAGTTAATGCAGTCATATTGCATGCTGTGAACAGCTGGTCACTAGCAAGTAGCATAATACTTCAACTTCATTCCTTTACCAGGATCCTCTGAGACAGAAAGAGGGAAGAAAAATCAATAAATGAAGACCAATTACAACCTTTAAAATAACTTTAGATTGAAATTTCAACCAGCTTCCCAGAACAATATAGCAGAGAAAAGATTGGTTCATTCTTTATGCCTTTGAGCAAATCATGTACTCTGGATCATGAACAGAAAAAAAATACAATTACATTTGTATTGTAGTGGGATACACTCTAAGGAAGCACTAATGAGAGGCCATAGTGAAAAAATAAAACACATGCAGAAGGTATATAGCATAGTTGAGCATACTTGCAATGCATTACACTAGATTTCTTGGCATGAAATTGATATTTTTGCATTATTTATTGATTATATTTGTATAACTCAGAATCAAATTTATAGCAGATAAAACCAAAATACGATAAAAAGCTAACCAATAAAATAATAACACAATAGCCAACGTAGAGGGTAGCACTTATTACACTTTGAAAATTCCATTCTAATGGCCTTCTGTGTGTTCTGACTTGTCGACCAAAACATCAGGAATTTGTTCTATTGGCTGACAAAATTTCAGCTTCATTTATTTCTTCAAAAGTTTAGGCCACTTTTAAGATATTTTGGTATTTCCAGCTATGATTGGTCCCATTCATTTTTTACTTGCCCTCAATTCTTTCCCAAGATTAGATTTCCAGCAAACTTTCCATCTTTGGGCCATTTTGAATTGTTCAAAGGGAGCTGCTTATAAAATACATTGATGCATGCCACATTAAGAAGCCCTGAACTATGCATGCTGATCTTTAGCTTACTTGTTTTTCAGCCTTATTTATTTATTTTATTTAAGTTAGGCACTGCTTAAGTTCAATCAACTCTCCTTCCATTTGAAAATCAGATTTCTCAAGTTTTGAGAAATGGCAGTAAAAGTTCAAAAACAAAGAACACACACAAAACCTTTGATCCTCCCAGCAAATATAACCTTATAATTTTTACAAAAGTTTGAGTACGAAGCACAGAGTCAGGAAAGTTTCTGGCTTATGTTCATGTCATTGTTATTAAGGCTACAAATAAACATACTTCTAAAGCTCCCAAGCTATAGACTCTTAAGCTATAGACATCTCCCTTCAGGAAGGATGAGTGGCACCTGCACAGAATTATAACTGCAGCAGATAGAGAACCAGATGGACGAAGGGCAACATTATCTTGGTTGGATCCAATTTCAGCTCATTTCATCCCATTCAGACCCCTACAGCTTGTGGACACCAGATTAATATTTCATGTCTGCCTGGGCCATTTCAGACTGGGGGGGAAAAAGAATGGGACTCATAAATCAATTTATGCATTCAGTTTAATCTATCAGATAACAATAGTCCTAATTCTTAGAATTTGGTGCCTCTATAATCTAGCATAGAAGCAGAGCAAAACTAGACTTATTCCATCCTGGTTGTTAATAGGAATTGCTCAAACAAATGGCCCAGCGGGCTTAGGTTTGTCATGCTCTCAGTTTCAGTGGGATTTAAAGGCTATTATGTGCTAGACCCATGTGATTTAAATAATTGTGAGAAAGTTGAATGAACATTCATATTAATTCAACCTGACAGCTAAAGCATATCTGGCACATTACCTTTTTTATCTCAGTTTCATTAAAGGATCTTCATTGAAAGGTTACTGTAGTAATTTTCTCATTTTTCATAGGATTTAAAAAATTAAAAAGCATATTAGAAATTTAATGAAATATGCTTTGTCCTAATATTATAGCCCCGTTAACTGTGATTGTTTGGAAGGGAATCTATAATTTGAAGTAGGGAATCATAAGGTCAGTGGGAATCCAGGATTCATAATTGTTAATTATTATTATTAACATATTTAAGTTCTGTACATAAACAACTCAAATTTCAGTTCTTCCTCTGTCCTCCAAGCACACATATATTCCACCTCTTTCACATATGCATTTAAAAAAACAATTAAAATATAATGAAAGACCTAGTCAAATAAGAAAAATATTTATGTATCAAAAACTCATCTTGTAATAGCTAAAATGACATTATTATTCAGGCATGATCCAAGTGCCATCTGGTATGCATACAAATCCAGAAATCTACCTATTTTGTAACTATACAGTGAGGTTCTAAGACCATGTTTCCATATATTCCATTTTGAGTGCATATTAAAAAATTATATTTTCTAATGGACAGGAAATACATATTCATACCACTTACCTAGTTGAACTAAAACTTTGAAAAACATGATATTTAAGATTGGAGTACAAATTATATTCCCCATCATACTCTTCCCCTTATAAAAATAGATACATGAAGTGCAGGCCAAGGAAACAATTTATTCAGAAGTCAGTTCAGCAATATTCATTAGGGCTTATTTCCAGAGATAAGTATGCATATGATTGTAGGAACTATTCAACATTTTCAGACTGGCATATTATTAGATTGTGGAATGCATGTTCAGTAAGCATGTTAGAAAGGCACTGTCCTTGATATAAAGGCTTGCTTCATGTCCTTTTTATTACACTACAAAAATATTGGGCAATATAAAAATCATTGTACTAAATAATACATACAGGTGAAACTCAAAACATTAGAATATCATGCAAAAGTTCATTTATTTCAGTAATGCAACTTAAAAGGTGAAACTAATATATGAGATAGATTCATTACATGCAAAGCAAGATAGTTCAAGCTGTGATTTGCCATAATTGTGATGATTATGGCTTACAGCTCATGAAAACCCCAAATCCACAATCTCAGAAAATTAGAATATGACATGCAATCAATAAAACAAGGATTGTACATAGAACAATATCGGACCTCTGAAAAGTATAAGCATGCATATGTACTCAGTACTTGGTTTGGGCCTCTTTTGCAGCAATTACTGCCTCAAGGCAGCGTGGCATGGAAGCTATCAGCCTGTGGCACTGCTGAGGTGTTATGGAAGACCAGGATGCTTCAATAGCGGCCTTCAGCTCTTCTGCATTGTTCGGTCTCATGTCTCTCATCTTTCTCTTGGCAATGCCCCATAGATTCTCTATGGGGTTCTGGTCAGACGAGTTTGCTGGTCAATCAAGCACAGTAATCCCACGGTCATTGAACCAGGTTTTGGTGCTTTTGACAGTGTGGGCAGGTGCCAAGTACTGCTGGAAAATGAAGTCAGCATCCCCATAAAGCTCATCTGCAGAAGGAAGCATGAAGTGCTCCAAAATCTCCTGGTAGAGGGCTGCGTTGACCCTGGACTTAATGAAGCACAGTGGACCAACACCAGAGATGACATGGCTCCCCAAATCAACACAGACTGTGGAAACTTCACACTGGACTTCAA
>CM019151.1:140989037-141094536 GCA_009733165.1 Naja naja | reverse complement strand
TTACGGAAATAAATGAACTTTTGCATGATATTCTTATTTTTTGAGTTTCACCTATATATAAGGATGCTTTATCTTTCCAAAATCAGCTTCTCATTGCTTTTTTCACATTCACATGTCACTTTTCCATTTCTTATAATCATTCTTCCATAAGATTTGGAAAAATTTGAAAATTCAGTGAGCATGTTTGGATGTTTTCATAAAATGGCTACTTGCCCGTCTTTTCTAAAAATCAGGAGTTTCTGTACATAAACATCTCTATTTATGGGCAGGATCCACAAAGAGAGATTTAGATGCTATATTAATGCCCTTGCATTAATTTGTCTCCATGTCAGCTGAGGTTTTCCTAGATTAGGACTGAGTCTGCCTCAGACTTGTCCTTCCACTTGCATCTTTCAGATGACTTTTTCTAAGTTCCTTCCTCCATCTGACATATAAAGTGGGGGGAAAGACCCTGCATTGCCACATGCATATAAGTGTTTTTAATAACAATGCCTTCAAATACAAACTGTTGAATAGTTTGATCCAGAGGGGCCATGCACTGGTAATACAATCTTTATAGTTTTATTTAAATTCAGTAATTTAGGGTCAAGAAGACTGAATAGTAAAACAGTAATGCTGGAAGTGGAGAAGTGCAGGGGATAACTTCCCAAGAGTCCTTATGACTTTGAATGCCTTATTTTCTGAACAATCAAGTAAAACTTTTGTGCTTCATCTAAGCACATAATCTATAAGAATATGCAAATTGTTATTAACAAAGTTATCAGAGTGTGCAAATGGGCATAGAAGAGTGAAGATACTGATGGCTACACCCTTTAAAGATTTTCATCTTCTAAACTCATTTACATTTCAAAATCTAGAACTTTTTTTATTGATGTTGCAATTTTTAAAAATAATCTTAAAATGTCAGCTGGAATAATTTTAATATCTTTCTTATTTAAACAACAAATTACCTTCTCAAATAAATGCAATAGGAGTTCAATCTTCAACTAACTAGATAACAGCAATCCTTAAGGTACAATAGCAAACCAGCATCGTAGAGGTGGAAATTGAGTCATTATTGTCAAAATTATATCCTTATATATTAAGGATCCTTAACTCTTCTAAACCCACACCAAGCCAAGCTGCTGTAGAAAGTAGAATGGTTAGATTCTCCCTGTGCTCTTTAGGAAGGATAACTATAAAATTATTACAGAGAATTAGGAAGATTTTACATCTTCCATACAAGATATTTTTCTGTTTAATAATATCTAGGAAAACTGTCTTTATGAATGTTTGAATCCTGGGTCTCTTTTCAGCATTTTAGACAAGTGGTATAATGGCTACCAATCTTTAATGTTTCTTCTCCTTGGTTTCATTTTGTTTTCTCATTGAGAATCTGAAGGTCCCACCTGAGCAGCTTCAATCCTCACCAACAGACAATTTTCAGAAATAGCTTTGGAAATTCCAAATTTTTTCCAGTAGGGAAAGACACAAGGCACTCAAAACAGAAATGCCTTTCTCAGGAATTCCAGCATGCAGTTGTTTCATCTGCCCCATGCCTTTTGCTTTCAAGAAAAGATAGAGGAAAGGTAAAAGTGCTAACCATAATTTCCGTACAGTTGTGGAATTCTACTCTTTCAAAGTTGTATTTCTCAATATATCACTGACTTGTCCTTCCAACAATAATGCATATCTAAGCTTGCTTTCTCCACACCTTACATTTTTTCATCCAAAAATACATAGTCTTTCGTTCTAAAATGTGTTTATGGGGCCTCATATGGGGCCAGTTTGGTTTGTTTCAAGAAGATCACACAAACTGACTACAAACAACAGCATGACCAAGCAACAATGGTGCATTGGAATATCTGCAAGAAATACCAATTCCCTGCTAGCAAAAACTGATGAGACCACAAATAGTCAAAGTAATAGAAAATGAAGCTAAATGCTTTTTCAGAATTCAAATAGAGAAAAACCTGCCACATAACACCCATACTTAACAATTGTCAATAAGAAAGATAAAAAAAGTCTTGACAATTGGCATGGCAATACCTGGAGACAGCAGAATAGAAGAGAATAGAAGAGAAATAACTAAATATAAAGACCTGCAAATAGATGACTGGGGTTAAAAAAAAAAGCAAAGCTAGTACCAATAGTAATAGGTGCATTGGGTATAATGCCAAAACATCTGGAACACCACTTGAACACCATTGGCATTGACACAATTACCACCAGTCAATTGTAAAAAAATAGCTGAATTTGAATAGCTTACACCATCTTTAACACCATCAAAAACAACATCTCCCTATTTCAGATCCCTGAGAAAGACTGATGCCAAATCCAAAATGCCAAATCCAGTCTAAACATCTGGCTAAATGTATGTCAAGCCAGAAATTGTCATAAGTGTAGCCATTTTAGTTTGTCTTAGTATATATTCTTTTTCTTATTTTCTCTGTGGCAGTCATGGGGGGAAGGGTTGCAGGCTTGACACATTCCTAAGTGGGGAGGAGTGAATATAAAGAGAGTTTTATGGCTAGATGATCTTCTTTCCCATGGGAAACGAGCTGTCCAGGCTTGGGCCCCTGGAGGTGGAGATTTATGACATCAAGCAACGTTGTATTACTTCAATTGGAGAATGTGACTTTTGGGGGTTGTTTCTAACTTCTAATATTGTGGGGTAATTCCGGGTTGGGTCAGATCCAGAATTACCATGGACTTTGCCAATTTGATGCTTTCCTAAATAAAATAAATCTTTTTAAAGATGGACTTTGTAATTTTTCTTTTAACAAGGATTTCATTACTTGGAAACCTGACACTGTATGACATAATAATAATAATAATAATAATAATAAGAAGAAGAAGAAGAAGAAGAAGAAGAAGAAGAAGAATAACAACAACAACAACAACAACAAAAGCAGCACACCTACTACAGGTAGTCCTTGACTTACAACCACAATGGAGCCCAGAATTTATGTTGTTAAGTGAAACATTTGTTAAGTGAGTTTTGCCTCATTTTACAACCTTTCCTGCCACAGTTGTTAAGTGAATGACTGCAGTTAATAAGTTAGTAACCCAGTTGTTAAGTTAGTAACAAGATTGTTAAGTGAATCTGGCTTCCCCATTGACTTTGCTCATGAGAATGTCACAAAACGTGATCACATGATTGTGGGACACTGCAACCGTCATAGATAAGCTCCAGCTGCCACACACCTGAATTTTGACCATGTGATCATGAGGATGCTGCAAACCTCATAAGTATGAAAAACGGTCTTAAGTCACTTTTTCAGTGTCACTGTAACTTTGAACGGTTGCTAAATGAACGGTTGTAAGTCGAGGACTATCTGTACTTTTAAAATTAAATTATGTTTAAAATTTGATGTAGCAATTGATCTTTCACAAGACAGATATTCCATCACCAGGTCTTTTTCATATTAAGGGATTCAGCTTTCTTACCCCAAGTAACTGAGTTTTGCTGTGGTATATGTCTCTTGTTACAAATTCTTTTGAAGATATTGGAATTAGAAGAGAAGTCTCTCTTTTGCTTATTTATGCCTCAAGCACTGTTATTTTCGCTGAAGTGATTCTGTGAAGATCACCTGATTATATATTCATGAGAGTTTCATATGGTTGCCAGAAATGTTTCCCAAAAGGTTTTGTTTTGTTTTGTTTGAAGTCTCATCCAATCTACCTTTTATTACTGGGAATTTCCCTTAACTATGTTATTAGACTTTACATGAGATCTTTGACTGTGAAAATTCCAGAATTGGTTCCCAATCCTCTGCTTTTGCAGGATGTATTGATTTTGTCTTGAAAGACTAATGAAGAAAAAAAATTCCTTCTACATATTGAGATTCGTTACTGCACTTTTACTTACTGCAATTCAGAGTGGGCAACTATTTTCAGTCATGGATCATCTTTTTGATTAATTTTGACAGACTTAGAGGACTGCAAGGAATATGTGATATAATGGTGATGTTGGAACTGGAAATAGCAAGGCTGCATTTTGCTCCATTTAGAGAGTACTACAAAAGAAAACAGATACATGCAATGTGGTGAATATCTCCTATGCCTATTTAGATTTATTTATTCATAACACATGCAAAAACTCAGCTCTGTAATTGCCATTGTATCTCCAAATTGTGACAGCATAATCTTGGATGGATTCTGAAGATACAAAAATGAATCTGGCGATACATACACAGGTTTCTTATCCTTTCTGTAGAATAAATTATGATCACCCTTTTGTATAAAAACAGTACTATAGATCCCACTAGGTAAGTAGTAAAGAGTGTTAGAAAAATAATCAAATAAAGTCTGAAACTTTAGTTCAACTCTGCTGCTTCATAGATCTTGTCTCCCCCAGCCCCACTGCATAGAAACTTTGGTGTTCCTGAGGAGCTTACCCATGGGAATATTAGAGCACTGATGATCCATTTGACCAGTGAAGCATTGAATGTTTCCATATATTTTCATTTCGCACTGAAAACTGCTAGGGGAGATAAATTATTCCCTACCATACATCTCCATTACTCTGTGATTCCCTCAGGTTTGGAATCAAGCAAAACTATTTTGTGTAGCTATTTGGGAAGCCCAAGGGGGAACGTTCACCAGTTCCTACTAATGGTTACAAAGTAGAGTATATTTTCGTAAAACAAACTTAGAACCAACAAATAATTTCCTTCAAAATCTCTGCAATATTTTGGATGCTAGAGCTGCAAAAAACCTCCAAGAAGATCAGTATTTCCCAGCCTAGCACCTTCCAGATACTGGAGACATTTCCAGGATACCTTGATAGTATCGTTAATGGCTGTGAATGCTGGCAGTTGCAGAACATTTGAGGGTTATGCTATCCAAGTATAAAGATTCTGCATAGACATCCAGTTGCACCAGAATTCCATAGTTTGCTTGTCTATTTATTTGTGTCAGAAGCATCACAATTAAAATAAAGTGTACTAGATGACATAAAATTATAAATATAATATATAAGATTAAAATATGTACAGCTAAAACAGATTTTGCCTGGAAACTAGCAACATTGCACTGCCATGAGATCCTCAGGTATACACTGATCAAGAAACAAAGGGTAGGTATTATAGTCTGCATTTCACCACAATTGCAAAGGGCAAAAGTCACTGGATAGCTTTTTTCAGAGTGTCTCTGGATCTTGTGGTAGCCATGTCCAGTTTATTCAATGATTTCTATACTTCCCAGCTTTTGCCAGACCCAGATGCCAGCTCCTCCACTGGTTCTATCCACTGTTGATTCTTTGTAGTTTTCCATAGGTCCACTATACCTTCAAATTCAAATAGGTTTAATTTGTTTTTATGTAAATTATATGTGCTGTTTTAATGTTAGCCACCCTGAGTCCTTAGGGAGAAGGGCGGCATACAAGTCGAATAAATTATTATTATTATTATTATTATTATTATTATTATTATTATTATTAAATTATTTGAACTTTTCAGTTGATCTGGGAAGCTTTTCTTTAGTTTGCTTATTTCCTGTTTTGTAGATCTGACTGAGAGATATATCTTACTAGTAGTAGCTCTGAATTTCTCCCGGTAATAGACTTTGGAAATTGATTATATAAAATTATGATTATTGCATGGTGGCATATACAATTTATTAATAAAATAAACTTTTTACCCTTCACCGATGCAGCAAATTTCACACAAACATATGGGGAAAAATTGCCAATAGTAAGTAAGATATACAGTTTCCATGTATTATATGTGCGTGTGTGTGTGTGTCTGTGTTATAAGAATATAATTTTGACAATAATGACTCAAAAATATTATATATATATATATATATATATATATATATATATATATATATATATAAAATGCAAGTTCAAAAAATAAACAGGAAACTGGAAATAGTAACTGCCTGTTATTACTTCCTGGAACATGGATTGAAAACAAAGAAATTCTCATGAACTTAAAGTAAAATGGGTTGTTGTTCACATTCCACTATCAATGTACAGCACAACTGTTTCTTGAAAGCTGTTGCCAAAGGCCTTGGGCATATCCTGCTGTTATAGAAGGGCTCACTATACTAAGCTGAGTATATTAATGAGTTTTTATTTCAAAGATTGAACATCAAAATTCCTTTTATGAAAGTGAAATGATTTTTGGCTGAAAGTTTCTAGAATTCATATTACTATCACCATCTCAGTTTTATATCGGTTTAATATATAAACATGCTCTTGAAACCAAAGATAACCTAATGCATAATTAACCCTCTTATAATTCCATCAGTGTGACAGGACTGTTGGTTCTTGCAATATAAAGAAAAATATTCAGATTGTGAAACTGGTTTCCCATTAAGAGGTCTGAAACATCTTTGACAATTTAATATGTGTGGCAATGATAATCTTGATGTAATATATTAAAACACTGATGAAAAGTTCAGTTACAAATTAAAGAAAATCTCTGTGGCTTCTATTATCACAGTTCAGAAATGACAGGATCACCATATTTGTGTTGTTGCTTTGGCCAAATTAGATTTCTACCACACCAATATAATAATTAATTGACCCATCATTTGAATATTACATTTTGTAATAAATGTGTTTTCAGATCGACAGTGCCAAGTCACTAGCATCATTGTTCACATTTCTTTAACCTATTCATCTCTTATTTCATGTATTGAGGGTTTTTATCTAAAGTTATTTAAAGAGATAACAGATATCTCCCTGCTGACATCTTGAAGCAACTCTGTAGTAATTAATTTGGGGTGTGAATTGCTGCATTGCACTTGGCAGCTTAGCTTGATGTCTTTCCAACCCCAAGTATCTGCAGGAGAGGCAAGGGAGAGCAGGTGACCAAAAGTATGTAAATGAAGTCATGACATATCAGGATTAAAAAATATATATAATAGATCACATATTACCAGCATTTGCATATTTTAACATTTCCCCATCTACAGTAAATATTCTACCATGCAACACAAGTTCATTTACTTGCTTTATTTTTGCCACATACAGTATGTGTAACTTGCAATCATTCACTTCTCAAAAATAATTATTTGTTAATACAGATAGTCCTCGACTTACAACAGTTCATTTAGTAACCGTTCGAAGTTACAATGGCACTGAAAAAAGTGACTTATGGCCATTTTTCACACTAATGACCATTGCAGCATTCCCATGGTCATGTGATTTTCATTTGGATGTTTGACAACAGCTTCATATATGCAATGGTTGCTGTGGTCTGGGGTCATGGACATGACCTTTTGCAACCTTCTGACAGACCAAATCAGTGGGGAAGCCAGATTCACTTAACAACCATGTTACTAACTGGACAACTGCAGTGATTCACTTAGTAAATGTGGCAAGAAAAGTTGTCAAATAGGGCAAAACTCACTTAACAAATTTCTCATTTAGAAACAAATGCTGGCCTCAATTGAGGTCATAAGTCAAGGACCACCTGTCCTCTTTGTTACATCATATACTATAATATTTGTTGCAGATGAGTTTGTCAAGCCTATCTCTGCTACCATTTTCAAAGGCTTGGAAAAACCTTTTGCCAGGGAGTAAAAATTCTTCCAAAACATCCCTGCTAATTAGAGGTGATAAACCGTGTTCTTCTTTGCTGTCAATGATGATAAAAATGAGACCCGGAAAGTAATCTAAAAACATTTTTATTTATAAAATAAGAAAACCTAACGGAGCTACGTGTTTGCAACCTAATCTCCACCAAGGCATATAGAAAAAGAACAAAGGGAAATATAGCGGAAGTTACAAAGGAAGTGAAGTATAAACCTTGTACACATGCGCAGCGGATCAAAATATCACAAGACTTTCTTATCTTATTGCTATGGAGACAAGATAACACAGTGCTGGCTAGCAGACACCTGCTTGCTATAATATGAGCTTAGAAGCTTGAACAGACAAACCAAAAAAATGCAGTGACAGAGTTGGCTTCTCAGACAACTATGTGGCATCATCTGCATCCCAAAGTAACATCTCCTGCATAAAACACCTACACTATCACCATAAGCATTTAACCATAAATATATTAAACAATGGGAGATCACACATCCTTGTTTTACTCCTACTTAGTTTTGAAATAATTGCCAAGGATTTCATGCTTTACTTCCATTACATACCACTTTTATCCCTTTCAGCAACTCACCTTCCTCTCTACATTCACATAACACTTTCTATAATTTAAAGCTATTAACTTCACACATTTTCTCTAAATCAATAAATGTACAATAAACTTTCTGATGCTGAAATTTCTCAGCAACCTGAAAAAGAGCAAAAATATAGTGGGCATATTGTCTGCGGTTCCCAAATTTCACTTACTGTCTCCTCTAGTACCCCTTACACTTAAAATTGAACCCCCTGCAGTCTTTGCACCCATTCCCTTTCTATACAGAAACAACAGTAACAAAGCCTTCTACCAGCTTCCAGCGGAGGTTCTGTATGTTCACATATGAGTTCTATATGTGAACATTGCACCTCTGCTTGGGGCTCCAAGGGATGGAGTTCATGTTGGGGGTGGTTGATAGACTAATATCAGATCCAACCTTCCCCCACTCAGTCATCCTACTCCCCCGCTCCCCATCTTTTAGTCATTTTTATGATGTCTTACGATGGCATGGGTATTCTGGGCCCATCTACCATCTATTGACCTTCTTACTTACTTACTGGGGAAAGTGATATTAATTTGATTTTTGACCTCTTAAAAAGACAAGATCATCCATAGAGCTGCAACTTAGTAAAAAAAAGTATTACATTTCAAAACACGTTTCTTCTGTATAAATCTGCTTACTGTTGTCTTATATACAACATGTGTAAGCAAAGAAAGGGAAAAGAAAATGCTTTTTGTATGTACCCTACAGCTTTACTTTGTATTTGCATAACTGTATACATAATTATAGAATATTTGTACATACTCTGTGTGTGTGTGTGTGTGCGCGCGCGCCTATAGGCACAGTGAGCTCTGTGTGGTTCACAAGGCTATGAACTCTCCTGAAATAGAAGCATTCAGGCCCAAACATTTCCAAAAGATCGGGAAAACAAGAAAATTTCCAAAAACTGTTTGTGATAGGTTTTCATTTTTTAAGACAAAAAAAAATTGCAGTCTGTCCTATTAAATAAGAACAAACTCTTGAGTGTACATAACAACTAATCACCTTGGATCCTTGCCATTATTTAAACCATTCATCACTAGCAACTGGATTTTTCCATTCTTTGAGAAGTGAATTTATGTTGAAATATGCCGAGGTGCCCAGTAAGAAAGAACCTCTTGTCAGGTGAGGGAAGAGGTAGGATGTTGGATTTTTATTTCTTTTATCTTGGGAGCTGGCAAGACATAAAAGATTAAAAAGTCAGTGAAGTAGATGTATTGGTCTTGTCATCTCCAATTCAGTCTAATTATTAATATGCTGTGTGGACAGCAATGCTTTATTAATTGTATCAGTAGCTGGTGATCAATGTGACAAGTCAAGTAAAAGAGCACTGCTATTCATCAGAGTTGTCAAAGGATAATTGTCCTCATATGCATTAGAATAAGTCAGAGGAAGAAAGTTTATAGAATGAATGTGTTTCTCTTACTACATTTAGGTTGGGCTCTGTCGGTATCAACACAATTAAAATTAAAAAGGACTGCCAAGTAACAGAAAAGATTCATGGTTTGGTACATATAGTTATGTAAATACGAAGTAAAGTAGAGGTGTAAAATACATATCAAAACGTATTTTTAAATTAAATAATATATTGTTCAAAGTAAATTACATCAAAGTAAATTTGGCATTGTAGCAATGCCAAATAAAATATTTATTTTTTATTTATTTTATTGGACTTATATGCCGCCCCATCTCTGAAGACTGGGCTGCCTCACAATTAAAACATACAGATACAATAAATAATTAAGAAAGAATTAAACAACTATAAAGTCCAATAAGACCAGATTAAAATACTTTAAAACTATCCCATACCCCTCATGAGGTAGTCACAGCCCGGCTTGGTCAAATAGCCAGGTCTTCAAATTGCGGCGGAAGGTGTGGAGGTCAGGGGCCAGACGGAGGTCTAGAGGCAGTTGATTCCATAGGTCAGGGACCGCCACAGAATAGGCTCGCCACCGGGGGACCGCCAGCCGACATTGACTTGCCGACGGGACCCCGAGGAGCCCTTGCCTGTGTGCCCGTACAGGGCGGTTGGCACTCGATCGGCAGGAGACGCTCCCTTAAATATTGTGGACCCATGTCGTGTAGGACTTTGAATGTTAAAGCCAAAACCTTGAATCTCACCCGAGGTGCAACCGGTAACCAATGCAGGTTGTTTTAACAAGCAAAAAGGAAAATCAATGACAACTTGTTTTAATATTGCTCACTTAATAGAAAGAACATTATACATGACAAACCCACAGGCAGTTCCACGGTGAAATTTTTGAGTTTTTATGAAAAAGTGTGCACAGTTATATGGATACAGTGGTTGCACAGAGTGAACAGTGCAACCACTGCATACATCAACAGTATTTTGTCCATACAGTGACAAAATAAAGTGAACATGAAATGCATGTTCTTCAAGATTGACCTGAAGTATATAGAAAGAATTATGATTCTTTATATTATATCGGAGAATTTTAAGCAGGGGGATTTGCAAGTCTGGAGCAGAATTGTATACAGTACACTGTTTGACCTATGATAACTTTTCAGTTATCATCCTCCTCCCCACCTCCTCTCTCTTTCTCCCTCTGTCTCTCTCTCTTCCTTGCTCCTTATTCTCCATCCCTATGCTGTGTCCTTAGCTTTAATAAAGGGCTCTCCACATCAAATATGTACATAGGTAAATCTGAGCTAGAAGAATCTGTATAGATTTATAGGTGCTCAGGCATCACAGAACCCCTCCATATACAGGGCACATATGCAACTCAACAAGTTTTAGTGGCTGAGACACAAGTATCACCCATTGAAAATAGCAGTGGAGCCTGATAATTGTTATGCAAATAGTCAATAGTTTCTTCTTTCACTCTACAATCTACATTTTTCTCACTGAGTTGGAACTACATACCTCAAAGGCATCTTATTTTGGATGTTTTGCTTTATCCTACATGTCTTCTTCATTTATCTGTTTGATTTGTTTTACATACAGGTAGTCCTCGACTTACATTTGCAATGGAGCCTGCCCATCATGGTCTTAACTCATAAGTCATAAATCAGGTCAGCCCTCCCCCATGACTGACCAATTTTATGACCCTTTTCCCAGTGGTTGTTAAGCAAATGCCACAATCTTTAAGTGACCCAATTATCATAAGTGAACTGTGTTGTAAATACCCCAGGGATGTGCCATAACTTTGATTAGTCATTAAGCATCTGGTCATAAGTTGAGAGACACTAGTAACTGCATTTTATGCAGTGCTGAACTATTATTTGACAATAGCATTTCTATGGGTAGAAAAAGTCTTATTTCCTTTGAATCCAGCTCATTGATGTTTATTTTTACATAAGCCAGTATACAACAAGTTTTCTATCTATAATAAACTGATTCCTGGATAGGTATGGCCCTTCAAGTTGTATGTGTCAATGACACTAACGAAAATAAATTGTATCAGCACCTTGTAGAAAGAAAAGGGAAATACATAGTATATGGCTTGTATCCAGGGACAAAAGTATTGAATCTGAAATAGAAAATTAATGAATTCAACAATAGGTGGTATAGAGATATCAACCACAACCCATCAGTGTGCTATTGATCTCGAGAGGCTTAAATATGTTGGATTGTGGCCATGGCTTGCTTCATATTCACTTCTTATAATTCAGCAATTACTGTATTTGCAGGCTCTTTTGCTGCATATTTTATTTTCTCCAATTCATATGCCTTGTGGATTTTCCCTAACGGTTTAAAGACAAAATTATTAAACAGATGTGCCTTAGAGATGCCATTCCATATGAAAAAATTCCAGAAAGTAGACAAAGCTGGATGTAAGCTCTGGGTTGTTCATTTATTATGCTGCAAAACAGTGAAATTTTATGAGCTTTCTCTGGGGAAATCTACCTAACATATTTGGTGCATAGTAAATTTGCTAAATAGTCTGAAAGTAGTACTGGAAAAAATAGGATTTTTATATAAGCTTTACTGTAAATTAGCAATCTTGTGGGTCAAGAGGCCCTTTGGAATGAGAAAGATGAATCTGTTTCAAAGTGAGGTAAATTAAACATTGAAGTAATATGCATAGGATTGTATTGTACTTTGGATTGCAGCTATTTTTAAAATGTTCTTATACAGCCAACAGTTCCAAATTTACATAAGATTGTATTTACTCTTCATCAAGAATTGTGATTTACAAGCCAGGCTAGATGATTGCAACAATTAACTTTTGGCCTCATATTTTATCTTTAGGGAAAAACTTGCTCTACAAACTTCAAAGTTAAATATTTAAAAATTCAGTATGCTGAGAGTGTATTCTATGTGTAACGGAGAAGGAAGGAGTAAAGAACTGTTTTTATGAAAATGTATTTGTTCATAAATCTTGTTTCCATTAAACAAAAGCAGAGAAATTCTCCAAACCCTATATTCTTCCTTTTCTTGGAAACTAAGGAATTAAAAAGTGCACTTTATATAGCTTGAATCCCTGAAAAATATGACCGGAGAGACAAAACACACCCTGGGACCAATCTGTGGAACAATCATTTGGAAGAATTTAAACCCACAAAACTCTCTGTGTGTGTGTGTGTGTACGTGTACATATACGTGTGTGTACATGTGTGTGTGCTGCATGTGTGTGTATATATGAGAGAGAGAAAGTGAGAAAGAGAGAGAATGAGTGTGAAAAAGAGTTGGGAGAAAGGAGAAGGGCTTTTTCCTTTGAACTCTGATCTGTGTGGGTCAGGGCCCCAAAAGTCATGGCTATATTTGTTCCATTTCTTCTAGGTCACAGCCACTTGGCCAAACCTGGTGATTGCAGGACTTGACAATATATGACCTTCTTGGAAATGCTTAGTTGGAAACTACACACCAACTGAACAGACTTTTAATGACATTTCCATTGCCAGTTGTGTATAACTGTTAATTCGTCTGTATAATTCTAATTCAGTCAGGGTATTTACAATTGGCTATATAATATGCCTATCTGTGGACAAAAGGCTGACATCTTCTTCAGCTGCTTGATTTCCAGGATTCTAGTGAAGAGGCAAGTAACCATGATCTAACAATCAGTTTGCCTCTACTGCTCCTTTCTAGGAATCTCTTGGAGGTAGTATGAAGTATAGTATTATTTCTGTTTTCAAAAAATGAACCTAAAGGATAGACTCTATAATCCAAAAATGTACTTTGCTCCTTTTGATTCCATTTTTGTTTCTATAGAAAATATTAAAACTGTTGAGAAAAATTTGTACTT
Organism: Naja naja; assembly: GCA_009733165.1. NCBI lineage: Eukaryota > Metazoa > Chordata > Lepidosauria > Squamata > Elapidae > Naja > Naja naja. The sequence continues at coordinate 141,081,211 of CM019151.1, read as the reverse complement.
GTGATATATTTCCTATGTCAACAACCATCAATAACTCCAGCAATTAACATCATGTATCTGATTCTAATTGCAGGGAACAGGACCACCAATACCTCTGCAGAATACTCAGCGGGTATCATGTCATGATTTGAAAATCTATGGAGCTAAAATCCTTCTCTCATTCAGTCCCACATTTTCCCTCACTCTCTTTCTCTCTCACACACACAAAACTACTGAGCTGTTGTAACTACTAGGGAAAAGGCTACTAATTATCCATTCCACACCAGTTTCCAAACCCAGATAGAATGTCTTTAACTACTTTTGTTCTTTATTGTTATTGCTTAGTTCATTTCCCATGCAATAAATCTGACCAAAGAGGAGCTTAGGAAAAAGCTGAGAGAAGGCTCTGATATTTTACAACAGGAACATAAAACTGTATCTCATCTTCAAATTCCAGTACTAGTCTACAAGTGTTCATCTTATAACTTATGACTTTTTTTTACTACTGGAACATTCAACCTGAATTTAAAATTTGTCCTTAACTGATGGTTAAGGTTTTACAGTGAAAAATCCATACTCAGACATGACAGGTATTAAGCAAATCATTTTAATCCAGCCCAGCTTGGCTTCATTCACAAACAACAATATGCAGAATGTTGGCTCATCATGCAGGAGCAGTCTATTATCTACAAGCTGCAGCTAGACTCTGCCTTGGCTCTTTCTTAGCAGGGCCTTGGCTCTGCTAAAGACTCCTAGCCTTGCTAAGACCCTTGCTTGGCCCTGTTAAGCACTCAGCCTTGGCTGTCTCTAGCAGGGGCAGGCAACTTTGTGCAGCCAACAGCCTCACTTTAAAAAAAAGCTTTTAAAAATCCATCTCTTTGATGACAGCCTTGGAAGAGCAGAGTTAGAATTTTATACCTCTTTTGAAAGGTTGGAAGGTTTGAGGAACTATGTAGCTTTCATGTGGTCGCCCCACATTTTATCCCCCCAACAGTCTTGTGAGAGAAGTTAGGTTGAGAGATACTGATTTGGTCAAAGCCACAAAAAGCAGGAGCTGATACAAATTTCATCTGGTCCTCTACTTCTTCCCAGTCCTAAAAATAGAAAGCAGAATAATTGCTTGATTTAATACTGAATTGTTGCAATTGTTGAAAGTTAGTCATTCTAAAGCAATCCCCCAGGTTGAGTATCACTATCATTCTGTACCTGAAAATTACATTTTTAAATGGATATATTAAATGTATGCTCTGTCAGAAACAATTTATAACTGATTCTGTAATTGAGACACCCACTTCAAAAGGTTTGCTAAATTCTTCTGAGATGCTTCTCTTCTTGGACTATATAGATATAAAGAAATCTAATTATCCTTAAGCAGCCCTTTGGTGTTCAGAGAAATAGCCCTACTAGATAAAAGGTGATGCCACTCTATCAATTATTGGAAGGATTGGCTCTCATTTGTTCTATATTAGAAGGGAGTATGAAAACAAGGAGTTTAGTTTTCCTCTAAAACATGAAACGGTATAACATGGAAGGGAAGGGAATTAAATTCATAACTGAACTTACCCATTTTAGATATTATTGTCTTAAAAATCCTTGTATTTGCTGTGCAAATACAGAATGATCACAGTGCTTCTAGAATCTAGACTGATAATTTGTAATTCTGGCACAAAAATGAACAATGGCCTCTATATGCTTGTTTCTTTGTAGCAATTGTAAAATCTGTACTTATTTTTTAGAAGACTCATCTCATGATAGCAATAGGACTTAGAGTTATATACTACTTCACAGTGCTTTACAACCCTCTCTAACTTATTTACAGAGTCAGCATATTGCCCCCAACAATCTGGGTTCTCATTTTACTGACCTTAGAAGGATGGAAGGCTGAGTCAACCTTGAGCCAATGAGAATCGAACTGCTGGCAGTCAGCAGAGTTAGCCTGCTCTATTGCATTCAAATCACTATGCCACCATGGTTCCATGATAGCCATAGAACTAGTGATCTGGTTATTGTTGTGTGTATGTGTGTGTGTGTGTGTGCGCACACACACGCCGCATGCACCTACATTCCATCCCAGTGGATTTCGTTAGAAAATAGTTTTTTTTAATTTCTGGGGAAAATATCATTTCAAGATTCTGCAAATATTGTGGAAATATTCTCCAATATTTTCAACATGAAAGCATTTTCCAATAATTTCTCAATGGTTGTGTGAACATCACCAAAAAAAGGAGAAATGATGATCCTGGTTGACGCCTCCTCATGACAGTTAATTAACGCGAGAAACCAGTGAGGCTGCTGACCACATGAGAGATAATTGTACTAGGTAAAATAGGACATTTGCCACACTCCTTGTCTGTTCATTATTAAATAAGTACAAGAATATCCCATTCCACCACCCATTAGGTTTCTAAACTTATCTTTTTTCAAATAATTTTAACAAGGTACATCAAATGAAATAATAACTGATAAAATAAAGCAGAATTCTTGGACCAATCTTAATTCATTTCAAAACAATTTCAGAGGAATGGTTTTGGAGGAAGTTGTTGTGGTTGTGTTACATTTGTTTAAATTATATGGTACTGATCTATATTCGTGTCCTCTTATCTTTCTCTGTGTAGTCATTTCTTACAGGTGCACAGCTTTTCTGATTTCTATGACATCATAAGACATCATAAAGGCTTTCTCAAGTATAGCTGTAGGGTAGCCAGGGAGGTTGAAGGCTGATGAAAGGGGAGAAAAAGAGAACTATGAATACTCACCCACTGTAGCAGCAGCTCTCTCTGATGCCTTAGATTGTAAGCTCAAAATCACACAGAAAATGAGATAGAGGCTGAAGCACATTTTGCAATGGAAGAAAATGTTTGAATAATGATAAAACTATTTTAGCATAGTACTCATGGCATCTACATTTTTTTTTTTGCAAAATTGTCCAGAGGGCTTTTGATTTCATGGCTGCCTAAAGAAAATTGGAATCGATTTTAAGCCACTTATTAGCCAGAATGGCTTTAGATACCTGATAGGGAAATACAATCTCCATCTAAGGGATCTGTTCTGTTAAATTGTCATTCCACTTTCTTCTTTGTGAAGTTATGTAACAGATCCATGTCTGAACTCTCCAGTGGATTTTTTTTAACAGAATCTGGTTGACAGGCTGTGAAAAAAAAATTAAACTGATGTTCCATTAAGTGCTCAACTTCAAAAGAAAACAGAAGCATTAAAGCTGTCTTTATTTTTTCTCACTACAAATTGTGGGCCTTGTGGTAGGTCACTGAAGAACTGTGACCACATATGTGTTGAAAGTAAGAAATGTCAATCTTTCTGTCTCCTGGGTGTCTAAACTATAAATATAGTTGATTACATAATTCACAGAGCTTCTCGGTTACTGTCTTGCAAGCATGAATTAGGAGCAGGATGAAGATGAGTCTGTAAAAAAACTAAAACGGCTCTTCCTTGTTAGTTTGAAGGAAATTGATTCTTAGCAGACCAGATCTATCAATTAGAGAGTCCATTTGTTTCATTTGAGTGTTTTTTAACCATTCCAAAGAATTCCTAAATCCCCTTTGTCTTCTCATCCCATCACAGTAAACTGTGCTCTGAAGGAAAATACTGTCTCTTTTGTACAAAAATTGGTTCTATGATAATGGCAAATTCTTCACTAAGATTAATTCAAATACAACAAAATATATTCAAAAAGAGATGCCTTATATCTGTTAGTCAAGCCATAGACATTTCTAAGATCACTATATGATCAATATTATTATGCTGGAAAAAAAACCAGGTCATTTCATCTTTTTCTTGGTAGCTAAACAAATTTGAAGCAAAAATGTAGAAGGAGAAATAGAAAAGGTAAAAATAGAAATGGCATCTCAGTGTTGACCCTACACAGTTGAGGTAGATTATTCTATGGATTTTACAAACAATAGATGAAACAGTGAGCCATATCTTGACTGCACTATTTGTAAGGATGCAAAAATGTGATAACAAGAACTGTATGTCATACTATAATTAAATTTCCTTTTTAACCAATAGGGAAATAAAGAATTGTGTTTTTAAAGAGAGATCAACAATAGCACTTATCTAATACTCTCCCTCCAAAACCCAATCAAAACTTCAACTTTTTAAAAATAAAACATGTAAAAGTTGAAACTTCTTTATCCAGAATCTGTGTATCAGAGTCAGAAAAGGGAATTTATATGCTTATTAAACTTATCTTCTAATTACATGGAAATTTAGATGTCCGTTGTCTTCTTATGACTAGAGATAGAATGTGATTTTATTATAGAAATATTTTAGTCAAGAAGGCTGATACTACCAACTATAAGTTTCCAGTATTGTAAGTAAATTGGTGAGCTCTCCTTTACTGATTACTTTTAATTAGAGATTGCATAACCATATCAAGAACATTAAGTTAGTCATGTTCTGAGCAGAAAGTTGGAATCAATGGATCTAATCCTGAGAGTCTATGAAACTTCAACATATACTATTTTCCTTTCTCTCTATCATCTATTGCTATGTTTCCCATAATGACCCCATTACACTGAAGTATTCAAAGTGAAATGAGAACCCTATATAGTAGTCAACTCTGAGTAGCTAGTTAATACTGTGATAATTCAGAGAGAAAGAATTTTCAAGCCCCAAGGGATTTAGTCACTTTGATTTGAACACCATTGACTTTTAAAAAGGGATTCCACTATGTTTTTAATGGTAATGTTAATTTTGTGTATGATTACTTTGTAGAATCCCCCAAATTGATAACTTCTTCTTTTAAAGTACAAAAAATAAAATGTACCCCTTCAATTCTTGGTAGTTATTGATATCTACATTCTTATTGCATAATAATTTATAACTGCTGACAGTATAAATGAAATTACTTTTACCCAAGATTCAATGTATTACATTTTTCTATGTTATACTGGAGCATGCTGTACTAAAACTGTCCTACTCTTTTCATTCTTATTAAAATATTAATAAACCCAGTATCAAGGGTTCAAGATGACCAGATTAAGTACAATGAATGTATATGAGTTATCAAAGAAATTTCAAAATGATAGTGCTTTGATCCCATCAATAGCAGAAAAAGCAGTTTCTTTAATCCAATTATATTTCCATATTTATTATAACCTTAGGAAATGCTAGGATATGTGATGATTATATCTGTTCATGCTCAATGCACTGAAAGATTAGATGATATGAATAACCACATATAAGATCTTTGCCTCAATCTTCATATTCTTGGAAAAATTAATACAGTCCCACCTACTTCCCTCTAGCTATGTTGAATTTTCCCTCCCATAATTCCTTGTCAGTATGTCCAATAGAAACTGGATTAATTTCTGTTAAACAAGGCATATATAAATTTCACACATGAAATAAAATCTCTTTTTATTTTCAGTAATGCAAGTCATTTCATATGACTACAGTGTAAGGGAGAATAGTATGGAAAACACTAGAATCTTGTTTCAGCTTGACCTAGAGATTCAAAGACAAACCAATACAATTTGAATCAATCTGAGATTTAGTTGGGAAAAAAGGTTCTTAAGCTATAACAAAGAAATAAAAACTTCAGGTTTGGATTGAAATAACATTTTCTGTTAAATTTGCATGAAGAGTCAGACGCGGAGTGCTTCAGTGAAGAGTTTATTAGTGACTACAGCTCATAACAGACCCGATTTGGCTGGCCTTTTCCATCAAGATAATACTAATTACATCAGATAACAAATGCTCCTTTGCAAACAACTTTTGAAATATTTGCTCTGTATCTCTCTCAAGAGAAAGATAGCAAGGATAAAGAAAGTCACAGAAAATTCAAAAATGTCTCTAGCAACAATCCTAGAGAGATGAATTGTTCAACCAAGGCTGAAAGTATCTACTACAATTCAAATTTTTAAAAAATCAAAATTGTTTTAAAAACAACTCTTACTTTTTTTTCCCATTTCTTTTTGGAGTTCCAAATAGGGCACTTCAATTAAGAATTTCCATTTACTTGACCTTGTGAAGTGGTATAGCTTTGCTGACTGTCACTGAGTTTTCAGCATGCTGGCTGAAAAATTTGGAAACCCAAAATTCTGTCAGCTTTATTAGGTAGACCAGACAAATGATCTAATTCTACTTTCTTGTAAAGTTACTTTAACAGAATCTTGCAAGTCTGAAAGTACAATTCTCCCACTATCTGCAGTCAAATTTTCCAACTTCAAAGGAAGTTTCCTATTCTAATATATGTCTATATATACAACACATGCATTCAAACATAAATGCACAGTATTTCAGAAATTCTTGTCCTCTTTCAAAGAGTAAAGAAGGTGATGGAATGTTAATTATTAATACAATACTTCTATTATTTAGCTAAATCTCAGGCAAATCTCTCCTAGCATCCAGAGAACTTTGGCTTCTTTCATCTGAATCATTGAGCTTTGTTGCTGGTTAGAATGACTACCTTAATTTAACATAAAATCAATGTAAAATATTGAAAAGCTACCTCTGTCCGAATTTAAATGCAACACTATAGAATGCTGTTAGCAAAATGTATTACCATACTCAGCAATATGGCACAATTAGCAGATCTAATCATTCAGCTTTTCAAAAACTTCTATTAAATGCAATTATTATTCATTTATCAAGAGCAGAAAGTCCCACTTCACTGTGCAAGTTAAAATGCAATTAGGTGCAGTAGGGCAGAACAAATTTCTCAGCACAGAATGGGTTACAAAGTACACCCAAGCTTCATGAGGCTTACTAGTCAGGCTCATCATTCTCCTAGGACATAATAATGCCACTAAATATGCTGGATCATTAGCAAAATTACATAGCTAAAGAAGAGCAATATTAATAGAATTCTGTAATACTTTATAGGAATAGCAGCTTGTTAAACATCTCCAGGAAATAATTGGACTTCAGTCAAATGCATTAACCCACTATGTTTTTAACAACAGAATCTAGGCAAGTGATTTGCTTTGGAGAACTCATATGACAGAATCACAGAAATGGAAAAAATTCTTTAGACCATTGTTTCTAGCTCCTTGTTCAGTACAAGTACCCAAGCTGGAGCCTCTCTGTGAGATAGCTTTTCAATTTTTTTTAATCCACTAAGGAACCACTTTTATCAGTAATTAGCTGCATTACTGAATCACTTTAATTCATAGCAACTTTCTCCCAAACATTCAACTGGAATATTTCTTTCTATATCTTTATTCTATATACTAAAGAAATTCGAAATAGATCTAAATTAAATACAGATTTAGTTCTGAGATCCTATATCCTTGTTTATGGTACTCTGATCTTCTGATCATCCTTGTAACCACCTCTGAAACTTTTTCAGTTTATTAGAATTCTTGCTAAACTGTAAGGCTGAGAATGGATGCAATACTCCAAGCAGGGACAACATGAGATCTGATCAATACAAAATAAAGTGGAAATTCTGCAGTCTATTATCTGTTCTATTCCAGACTTCCTCTTAATATAGCCTAAAATTGCATTTGCCCCTTTGAAAACAGACAACACTGCAGATTAATATTCAATATGAAATTGATTGCTATTCTTTTTTAAAATTATACTTTTATGAAAATTTTAATTACAGTGATAAAGAGCAGTTGAAACTAAAATAAAAAGAGTGTAAGAGAGCAGAAATGTGAAAAGAACACTCCCCAAAACAACTTCTCATCCTCATCATGAGAATTGTGATCAACAATTTCATAATCTCTTCACCTCCTCTTACTTAACACATATAAAACTCTTCCTATCATAACCCATCTTAATAGGCAAATCAAATAAGTAATGCCTTCTCCAATCCAACTGAAGAAAGTCCAAACAGGGCGCTAAATATTTCACATTTAGAAAATTCAGCATTTCAAATCTCAGCACTTAGCTGTAAACAAAACCCCATTTAAAAATAATAAAATAAGCCTAACATCCTAGTGTAAACAAAAAACCCTAAAGCTTAATATAACAGAGACAACTTCTTCTTTAAAAAGAACAAGTTCACAAACACAAAGTTTTTGTTTATTCTTATTTTAAATAGAGTTATATAGAGATACAGTTTAAATGCTATCAGTTAGGATATATAAAGTAACTGTAGGGGAAAAGTTTGAACTCAAAATGAAATGTAAGGAAATCCAATATATACCACATATTTTCAGTTGTTATATCAGCAAATCAAAACAGAACCACCTAAAATGACAACATGTCCCATTTTAACCCCAATCAAATAAACTGATTTTGTATCCCTTTTTAATACAAGACAATCTGTCTTTCTCTGAATCCATGCAGATAGCTGATCCTTGTTTCAAATTTCTTCAATACATTAATCAGTGTCTTTTAAAAACCACAAAGAAATGTTCCAATTGTTCTCTGGGATTGTCATTTTTATATCCTTGTTGGTTTTCAAAGACCCTCCTCTGATTTTTTTTCTTTATATCTGATGACAAATTCTTTTTCAAAGTTTTGCTCTGTTTTTCTCAGGTAGAATTTGTTGCATTTTCTGTTACATCTTCTTCTGGGAACAGACTGTTCCCAGGAAGATACAACATAGCTGACATAATTGATCCAAAGTCCCAGTGTATTTTCCCGTGTAAGCTAGTTCCTCAAAGATATCTCTGAATGTCTTTCTTTGTAAGTTATTTGTCATATTATGTCTCTAATTTATTTATTTATTTATTTGATTTGTCAATCGCTTACAAGATAATAAGTATAAGGGTAAACATAGTTATGAATACATGAAATGAATACATATAAGAAAAATAAAGAAACAATAAAAGAAACAATAAAAGAAACAATAGGACAGGGATGGTAGGCACGTTGGTGTGCTTTTGCATGCCCCCTACAGACCTCTTAGGAAAGGGGTGAGGTCAATAGTAGAAAGTCTAAGGTTAAAGTTTTTGGGGTTTGGGGAAGAAACCACAGAGTCAGATAGTGTATTCCAGACATTGACCACTCTGTTGCTGAAGTCGTATTTCCTGCAATCAAGTTTGGTGCAGTTAACCATGAGTTTGTATCTATTGTATGCTCTTGTATTGTTATGGTTGAAGCTGATGTATTCATTGACTGGAAGGACATTGCAATGTATGATTTTATATACTATACTTAGATCGGACTGAAGACGGTGTAGTTCTAGGTTTTCAAGGTCTAGAATTTCAAGTCTAGTGGCATAAGGTATTCTGCAACAAATAGAAGAGTGTTGAACTCTTCTTGTGAAATATTTCTGGACTTTCTCAACTGTGTTAATATTAGATATGTGATATGGGTTCCAGACTGATGAGCTGTATTCGAGTATTGGTCTAGCAAATGTTTTGTATTCCCTAGTTAGTAGTGTGATATTACCAGAGAAAAAGCTACACAGGATTAGGTTAACAACTCTTAACGCCTTTTTGGCTATGTAGTTACAGTGGGCTCTAGCACTTAGATCATTAGAGATGAGTATTCCAAGGTCCTTGACGGAGTATGGATCATCAGCAAGGTCTTGACTATTCAGCTTGTATTTTATTTTCTGATTTTTTTTGTCAATATGTAAGACAGTGCATTTATTTGTTGAGATTTGAAGTTGCCATTTGTTTGACCATTCTGATATATAGTCGAGGTCTTTTTGATGGGTGGCAGTATTGTCTGTGGTGTTGAATAGCTTTACATCATCAGCAAAGAGAATGCAGTTGCTCTTCATATGATCACAGAGGTCATTTATGTAGAGTATGAAGAGAGTTGGTCCTAGAACGCTGTCTTGGGGGACACCACTGTTGACAGGTAAAGAATTTGATAGGACGCTCCCAATTTTGACCATTTGTTGTCTGTTTGACAGAAATGCTTCTATCCAGTTGTCCAGTTGTCCAGTTTTAGTAGTAGTTTTTTCGTGTACCACTGAATCGAAGGCTTTACAGAAGTCAATGTAGATTGTGTCTTTATTGACTTCTGTAAAGCCTTCGATTCAATGGTACACGACAAACTACTACTAATACCAAAACCAATTTTTCTTTCTCACAAACATGCATTTATTCTGTAAAAATAATTTCAGTTTTATATTCAAAACGGCAATGTTTTCTGAGCCCTTAATTGTTTCGCAACTTTTTTGCCTTGCTTTTCCTGTTTATTTTAAATAATAATACATCTTCATTTTCTTATATTAAGAATTGAAGACACTCATTCAGTGTTTGCAATCTTGGCACTCTAACTTATATGAAGCAGTTAATCGGCATTTTATGAAAAGTGCTTGGAGTAAGTATGGTGAATTCTTCCATCTCCTGATTCTTCCCCCATCCAGAAGCCACTGTCTTTTGGTCTTTTCTTGAGATGCCATAGCTTGGGTAATTTCACATCCTCAAAGGGTCAAAGGAGTGAATCTACTTGTAGGAGTGAATCTACTTGTATTCATGGGCATAAATGTCAATTCCACCTTTCATGGAATTGTTTTCAGACTGCCTTCTTCCTCAGAAATCAACTTCTGAATTAATTACTATTCTGAGATCTTTTTCATATGAACTATTGTCGGGCCAAATGTCTCCATTCTATACTGGTAAATAGATTTATATTTTCTTCATGAATAAATTCACCTTTAAATTTCATTCTATTATTTCAAGCATATTTCTCTAATCTATAAATTCTGGGTTTTTTCTGTCTCCTAGTATAACAGCTTTCCCATACTCACCTACATACTCACTGAATTGTTGTGCCATATTTAAAAAGCTGATATTTAACCAGTTTGTTAATCAAAACGTCAGGTGGTACTTCAATTTTTTTTGCTGAAATAAAGCTAATTTTATCCTACATTATTCTTATCAGATCAATGAAAAAAATTTAAATCCTTGTTAACTTCTGGTATTTACTATATTGTTTCGAAGGACTTACAGATCATAGCATTCTTTGCAGCAGGGGTTTTCAATGTTTTTCAGGCCAAGGAAACTATTAATTTAAAAAAAATCCCATAGCCTCTCATCAACACCTGAAGCTCTAATGGAAAAAAATCTCTCTGTTTGAGTCAAATGGTTTTTTTTAAACAAATTTTATTCAATTTTTAACAATTTTTTAAAACAGCTCTTTTCAGTAGACAGCATGTTCCCGGGTCATCTCTTTTACATGCAAATATGACAGTAGATCTATATTCATTTTAAACATTTGACTTCACTTCTATTCCATTTTAGCAGACAAAGGGTCAAAGAAATTAATCCTAATCTCAAATCTTAGTCTCAATCTGTATAACCTCCCAGTTCATTTCGAGTTAATTGCAAATATATATATATATTTTAAAACTTCATTTATAAATCTTACAAATAACAATATATTTGCCCATCGTATTAAAGATAAAGTTCATCCATATCTATCCTTTAATTATCTTCACATTGTTAATACTCTTTTATCATTTACAGAATTCTTTTGTCCGTCAGATTTGCCCTTTCATCACATATTCTCTCCATAATTCTAAATCCGCATAAATTTTAACACTAAAAGAATGAGAAAAAAAACCCTAGACTTGCCCCCTTTTACTACTTTGAAAGTGACACCTCAGTGGTTAATATAGTAGCATAATCATAATCATTCCCTTTAAAACGAAAGATAGAGAAAAAGAAAAGAAAAAGGAGAAAAGAAAAGCTCCCTTACAATATATCTCTAATCGATCGAGTTCTGCAATACATATCCCCCTAAGATTTATTTATGGTTCCAAGATAATAATAAAATGACTAATCTTGGTTATTGGCAAATCTCATTTTTAGGCATTTTCTAAAATCATTTCAATTAATTCAATTTATCTAATCATCATTTACCTTTCTTTTGTAAATAAGAAATAAAAATGTGACCTTTTACCAGTAAAATTGTCAGTAACCCCTATTGTTTTACACTTTTATAATTACAATATATTCTTATTACCATTTCTTCATGCAGAACCCCCTTTTAATACATTAGCCATTATCTCTATGCAAATAAGTTTCTTTCTTCATTATGTAATTCCCGTGTCTCTCTATCTTTTGTTCTTGTTTCTTGTTCCTTCTCCTCTCTTTATCCCGCTATCCCCTTCTCTATCCAGTTTGAATCCTCTCTCTCTCTTTACCTTTCTGCTCTCTATCCTTCTGGACCTTTCTAACATGCCTAATTTCATAAATGTTCCCTTTTTAATTACCTTCTTAAGTTTCATTTTTTGACCATCCTCCTTTCCTTTTATTTGTAAATCTTTGTGTTAGTTGTCTTCTTAAAATGGCTTTTCTTGTGCTGGCTCCTTCTCCTCCCTTTATCCTGCTCTCCCCTTCTCTATCCAGTTTGAATCCCTCTCTCTCTCTTTACCTTTCTGTTCCTTTCCTTCTGAACCTTTCTAACATGCTTAATTTCATAAATGTTCCTTTAGATACTTTCTTAGGTTCCGTTTTTAGCCACCCTTCCTTTCCTTTTATTTGTATTAATCTTTGTATTAATTGTCTTTTTAAAATGGCTTTCTCTTGTGCTGGCTCCTCCCTTTCCAAGGCTCCTTCTTCTTCTTTATTCAGCATTTGAATGCCCATGTTTTCCGCAACAAGCCAAGTTAGTTCAGTCACTTCCTGTAGCAGTTCTTTCATATTTTTAAACTCCATTTTTAATTCTTTGGATGGCTACCAGAATTTTTATTTTCCTTATTTCTTCTTCTTTAAATTTTCTATGATCCTAACCCAGGTCCAGAGTCTATATCAATATCACCAATTAGTCCGGTAGTCTGTCTTTGTGTATTCAAGCTTTCACTTTCTATGAGTCTTGCATCTCTTTAAAATGTAACAACTCCAATCCACAAAGGAACAAGATAGTTTCTTTCTTCTTTGGCTTCCAATTTTTCTCCACAAAGTGGCACTTTCTGCAGAGAATCTTAACCCTTTCCTTTTATTTTGATATTCAAAGTTTTCCGAGCCCCAAACTTAAGTTCTTACACTGGCTTCTTCCTTTCCCGGTTCGAAGCCCCTTATAGCTGTCAAAAATATTTTACTTATTTTTTCCTTCACTTGAGACTGCGCCGCTTCTGTTTCTTTTTTAAAAACTCATCTTTATCTTAATCCCAGGGTGCCTTGATCTTACCATCCGATACTCCCGGTTCCTCTGCTGTCGACTTCTCTCTTTCCTCCTGCACCAATCTTAATCCCGTTGAGACCTTCTCTTCGAGGTGGCCATTTTTGACCACCACTTCTTGACGTCTTCGGAGGGAAAACACCAGACCCAAAGGGGAGATGGCTCCCCTCACTCTGGCTGGCAGATTTCCCTTTCTCCGCCGCCCCTACGAGGCAGCTTCAGCCCCGAACCTTGCAGGATCGGGGCTCTCCGACGCAAGAGCCAGGCTGCGGTCATGGACGATCACAAACCGCCGCCCGTTCTCGAGAAGGCTCAACCCGGAAGTCCTGTTTGAGTCAAATGTTATTGCCTTCAGTTTCTCACAGAACACCACCAGGTTCTTACCCAAATTTGGATCCCATAGAACAATTTTGAAAAACTGCTCCAGTATCAATATCAGTATCAATATAGCACTTAGCAAAAGCATTTAGACTTATATACCACTTCATAGTGCTTTACAGCACTCTCTGAGCAGTTTATAGTGTCAGCATATTGCTCCCAGCAATCTGGATCCTCATTGTATCAATCTCAGAAGGATAAAAGGCTGAGTCAACCTTCAAGATCAAATTCCAGGCTGTGAATAGAGTTAGCATGCAATACTTCATTCTAACCACTGATATCTCACCTATAATTGTCTGGATCTGATTCCCACTACCACATTTTAAAGGTGGTAACACTTAACATTAAGCATGAGTCTTTCTCTCCTCAAAAGTCTCCTGTTTGATCCCTCCTGCTTGAGTAGGGGGCTGGACTAAAAAATTTCCAAGACCCTTCCGACCCTATTATATTATGGCCTATGATCTATGTCCTGTTGTTTAGCACTTCACCCATTCTCTGGGACTCTTTAATACATGCCTTTTCTATCCTAGGATGTGATTTTTATTTTTATTTATTTTTAATTACATTTATATGCTGCCCTTCTCTGGAGACTCAGGGCGGCTTACAATTTTTGGGATACAACCCAGTGTGCTCAGCAATAGCCTTCATTCCATTGTATATGCCTGCTTATTACTAAGCAGCATTTTTTACAAAGTCAGCTAATTGCCCCCAACAATCTTGGGTCCTCAATTTACCTACCCCGAGAGGATGGAAGGCTGAATCAACCTTGAGCCTGGTGGGATTCGAGCCTACAGCAGTTGTAGGCAGCTGGAACTTAAGTACAGGCAATTAACAGCCTGAGCCACCAAGGCCATGGAGATTAAAATGTCTTCAAAGACAAACAGTTCTTATCTGGCATATCAGTAATAAATTTGACCCACGTCTGTTTACACTGGTCTTCACCACTGCCTGGTAAAACGATATCTTGTTCCTGTTAAATTCTGATATTTAGGATTTGAATAATTCCATCTTTTTACTTTTTTTACTAGTTTGTAATATTCATAGAACAGTTGGCATGCTGTAGTCAATGTGAGATCTTAGATTTGGCATTAGAAGCAAAAGTGCATAGTAGAAATAGTATGAATGTTTTCATTGTCTCACAGATGATACACAATTTGCTTCAACCAAGTACTGTGTACCTTCAAGTACTCTGCAAAGACTTCTTTGCAATTCCTGGAGAATGCTGAGGAGTGGTTCTAAAGCATGATTCTTCCTTGAAGTGAGAAAACAAAGTTGTTCTCTCTTCAATTGATCCTCCACACAAATTCTCTTTTGACAATCTATATTACCTTACTCTATACATTAATTTCTTTTCCTTTGCACTTCCTGAAGAAATTGGGAAAAGATAGAAAGGAAAAGATCAAGTGAATAGTGGCAAGGGGCATGATCTTGATTACAATGGAGATGGGTGCACTTTTGAAAAACCCAAAGGCCAGGTGAGGAAAGATCAACCTGGAGAAGATTTAACTATGCGGTCACAAAGAACATCAACATCAATTTGATCATATAATAAATATCATCTATCTATAATGTATCACTGAATGGTTGCTTGTTGTAGGGAGAGAGCATTATATATGCTAGTTTGAGCTTCTGTACAAGTGGTGTATACAGAGCTGTGATGGTGCAGTGGTTAATTGAGTATTGCAGGCATACTCTGCTTGCAGCCTGGAGTTTGATCCTGGCCAGAGCAAGGTTGACTCAGCCTTCCATCCTTCTGAGCTCAATAAAACGAAGACCCAGATTATTGGGGGCAGTATGCTGGCTCTATAAACCACTTAGAGAGTGCTGTAAAGCACAATGAACTGATATATGTTTAAGTGCTATTACACATACTTGTATAACATACACATGCACACACAAACACCTTAATCATATAATTCATATACAGTATATAATCTATCCTATGTGATACTATTAAAGATTAAAAAATACTATGGCATAAAGTATTGATGGATCTTCATTTAAATTACCAAGGTCAGCAATTCAGAATTGATTGACTTGTCAAACATTATGTCAGTTTAAGACTAAGACCTTTTTCCTATGGAAAAAAGTTTAAGTGACATCATATCCCAAATAATCAGATTAAATATTTACATTCTTTAGAAAACAATTATTCCTATTCAGCAATAAACCAGACAGAGATGTATCAGGCAGGTTATTTGATAAGAAACACTTAGGCTGTATTTTCCCTCCATCGCAACAATTTCTCTACATTAGGAAGAAATTTCCCTGAAGAATATTACAGATTGAATAAAATGTTTAATGAAAACATAATGAAATCAACATGATTAAAAGCACAATAACAACTTGCTGATAATTATTTCATCATACCCAAAGAAATGAAGCTATTTTAAAGATACAATTAAAGAGATCAGATCTATAAAGCAATCAAATAAATTGGTAGAAGAGCTAATGAAAGATGCTAGCTAACCATAGGGCAAATCCACAGGGTAACAATTCTAAACTGCTATAATAAGAACTTTAAAACTTTTAGCTAAGTTTCAAAAACACTAGCAGTAACAGTTACTAAAACACTAGGGGATTATAGCTTCAGAAATTAAATGGGTGGATTTTTTGTCATTTGTTTTCTTGAAAAAAATTGAAATTGGTATAATCTTATGCAGGAGTGGGCAGTCTGCACTCCAGGTCTACACATGAACTTGAAGTGTCTTTTTTTTTGTCTGCTTGGATATCACTATCGACATTCTTTTGTCATGATTGCTGATAACTGCCAATATTTAAAGAAAGGAACAAATGAACATTATAAGAAACACTAAAAAATATAAGAGGTTTTAAAAAGAGTTAGAGTGAACATATAGAAGAATTGTACAAAAATATGCCCAAATCAACAATATATATAAAAGTCTGATCACTGAAATAGAGCCAACCCTTTCGGAAAATAGATAGGTGTCCTCTTACATTTTCTCGCTTATTTTGACTTGCATTCCTAATCTGCAGTTTACAGTTTCTTTATTTCTTTCTTCTTTTTTTTGATAGGTTGAACTTTCTGTTTTCTCTTTTGTGTAAAGACAGATGCAAAAAAATGAATTAAGCAGTTCTAAAAATGTAGACACAAGACTGCATGGTCAAGGCTATGGTTTTCCCAGTTGTGACATTTGTCATTGAAACCTGGACAATCTGAGAGACTGAATGAAAAAAAGTTATGTCCTTGAGAATTGTAGTGCTAGAGAATAACAAAGTCCTAGGTGAAGAAAAACCAAGTTGCTCATTCAAGCAAACCCCATGTAACCTATTATCACTGATTAATAAATCATTTTCCACACTCATTCCCATGGAAAAGAGGCATGCTAAAGAAGCCACATAGTTAGCTGCACCAGTCTTGTGTAGGTGGATCAGTAGGAAATGGCCTTTATACAGTTATAAATGAGAAGAAATCTTTATCTTGAGGCAGCTCAGTGCTTATCTGCTGTCTCTTAATGATAGTTTAGGATTAGCTGTTGGCTTGATCCATTCCCTGAATTTTTAATCTTCATCAAAAATTGATCCTTTCCCCATTTACTTTGCACTCTCTGTTTAAGGAGAGCTACCCTCAAAGTAGTGGTTACATTGGTGACTAGAATGGATATTGCTTTCAGGCTACAATGTGCCAGTTCCTCTGGGTAAGAGGAATTGATTTCAAGAAGAAATCAATATTGCATTTCAAGAATAGTAGAATGTTGTAAAATCTGGGGCTCCCTTTTGTTAGAACTTGGAAGCTCTATCAAAGGCCCCCCAAAAGAAAACAGCCCTGCAGCACCCACAAATATTTTTAAATTAAATATTTTTAAATTAGGACAAAGGGGAACATTGTTTTTTTTTTCTCATCCCAAGTGTAAATAGTTTTTTTCTGGATTGGGCTATTTTTTATAACTAAGGGAATAAAAATCAGTAATAGGACAAGATAAGATGACTTATACATTATTATTTAGTTGACCCCACAGAGATACCAATCATGTGATGATGAGGACGTTCCAAAAGAAATCAGCCTCTTAGGCCTATGGATAATCACAGGGGAGAAATAGGGAGACAGGATTCTCCCTGAAGCATGCATGCTTCACCAGAGAAATCTATAAAGTGGGTGGAATGTAACAGGCAGGTCTCAGTCCATACTTCTGTGAATGTGTGGTAATAAGGATCTGGCAGCAATTACGATAAATGTTTCCAGTCCTGGAATCAGGATGGAGCTAATTCAGAATTTGGATTGATAGGAATGCAGTGAGTAGAAAAACAATTTTAATGGCTGCTGCCTGCACTAGCAATACCCATTGCAGTATTCAAAATATAGTAAAATAGTAGTCCAGGGAGCAGCCTTAATAGCTCACGATACACAGACAAGAATTCTAGGTTCATATTTTAATACTAACCAAAATGTATTGCATTTCCAGAAGGTTCAACAGCCAGACACATGTATTAAACAACTGTCCATGAATTTTGCTTTATTAGAATGTTTCAAAAGTCAATTTTTTAAAATCTGAAAAAATTTGTGATGAACTTCTACTGTATATTCTTATTAGGCTAGCCTTATTATCCAGAGCATGTGGGACTCTGCTTTTCCTAATTTATTTTCATTTTTACAATATCCACCTGGACTGCTTAGCTTTTATAATGAAAGACCAGACTATTTCTAAAGATGTGTGCAGCCTACAAATAAAATTCTGATTAGCTATCATTAATGAATACATTAGAGAATATGCTTTTTTGTCCATCTTACATTTGGTCCCAATTATGGTGCAGATTTTTGCCTAGTATTGGATTTTCTATAAATAATTGAGGCATTTCATCAGTATCTTGTCATTTTGGAAATATGCATTTTGTATGATTAACAATGGTTTAAAAGAACCTAACAGTTTCATATTATCTTTGCTCCAGGAATACCAAATATGCTCTGAATCCTAGATTTCATTTTGGAAGTAGAATATTGACCTAGATTTTTTAACTAAATCATATTTGGCCTAATCCTGAGAATTCAGATAGACACGTAAAAGTTAATCCACAAATCTTGAGTCCATGTTTATTTAAAATTTTGTCTTATTTAATACCAAAACTCCACCTACTGATGGAGTCTAATCTAATCCTAGCTACAGTAAATCTTATATTTTAAAAAATGGGGAGAAGAATGTAACCAATGTTTGACTGTTTGTTAGAAACTAATTAATAGTTATAAATACAATGAGAAAGTGTATCAGTACTTAATGGAACAACCTCTTCATCCATTTATTTTAAGAATATAGCTCAGTGGAGAACCACTAGTGGTAATGCAACTTACTTCATATTTTACCTCATTTATTTGCCACCTTTCCATAATGAAGTGTTTGGAGTCCTGTTTTGTATTCTTGAATTGACCTAATGCAACTATCCTAACATGTACTTTGGAATTTCACAGGAAGCTATGATTGTTAAAAAAAGATAGTTGGTTTTATTGTTTAAGTTTAAATGTTTAGAAGAAAAAAAATCAATTGAAATTCCTCAAATGTTTGACTTACAGTATGTAAAAGTATTGTAAATTATTGATCATTCTTGAAAGCAAGGCATTGAACAATAGTTTAACTCAGCAGAAACTGAGGACTCAAAAGTATTATACTTTTTCCTTCTGAAAGTCTGTCTTGTGTATAGTGAGAAAGAGAATATAGTTTTTATTAACCCTGTTTACCTGTATATGTATATATGTATGTGCATGTGTGTGTTTATTTATTAATCACATGTATATAGTTACCCATCTCACAAAAGGCAACAGTGGGTGGTGAGCAAGAATCAATGAGAATATTAAAGAGAAACAAATGTGTTTGTGTTATGTGTGTATATACTGTATAGATAAATTTACTGATCAGTAACACTGAAGATTTGGCTTTTGTAATTTCTGACTCATTATAAAATCATGATTCACACAACTATGTTAAGAAGAAAACATATAAACAATGAGAACAAAAAAGTAATATCTTACCTTGAATTCTTTCCCACACCTATTATTTAAATAGAAAATAATTGACATGGTTTTTGCTTCTTTAATACCAATGTGTTATTGCCTGAATCCCGTTACTAATTCAGTAAACTTCCTTGCAATATTGATGGTTCCCAATAACATGCAATTTATTTTGTTAACACATTAAATGAAGCATCTGAAATAAGCACCTAAATTAGATTCACTAGGACAGTTGCTACAATTTCATTAAATTTGAGTATACTCTGCTGCCAAGCATTTTCTCTGTATTTTAACTATTGTGTGTGAAATGGTTTGCCAAAGAAATTAAGGTGCCATTCGATTAAAAGCACTAAAAATTTAAGGAATGTGTCTTGATTTAATTGCACTAAAGAAAATAGCTGTTAGATATTAATTAGCATATCTACTAAATGCCATTGCTTATTTCAACAATCATCCTTTAGCTGGGACTTTAGCTCTGGGCAACAAAAAAGTAAATCTGATGTAGCTATTTCAGTTGGACATCTCCTGCAATGGTGCAGTCACAGCTAGATGCTTACAGTTTTTTTCTGCCTGGAAGCAATGTATCACTCTCACCATTTCACAAGGAGTGCCTTTTCATATATAAGTCTTTCTACATCAGGGGCATTTTTTATTATATAGCTGCCACCATGAAGATGACCTAATGCAATTGGTGCTAACCAAAAGTGCTGTAGTGATGAAAAGTACAGTGTTAGAAAGCAGGTGACATGAACGAATGTTTTCAACCCTGAACAGCTGATACATTTGCTTTGCCACAATTCACAGATTTCAAATTTCAAATGCTCTACTTCAATTATGAATATATTCTGCAAATTTTGGTAAGATGTTATCAAACTATAAACCAAATGCCATATTTCACCAAACAAATTAAATCAACTCAGATATTGCTACCACGGGACGGAGTATATGTATGTGTGTGCCATGTTGTTCTTGCTGGCCAGATCTGAACTGCAAAAGTGGAATAGCTACTAGAACTTTAAGTATCTCTTTGCTGTCATCTAGTATCCACCATGATTTGTGCAACTCAAATCAAGTAGCACTTAGATTTACTCATAAAATTACCTTAGTTGACATTTATTAAAAATAATTACACTAGCAGTTGATTTTAATAATTTATTTTAATAATTAAAAATCGAGACTGAAAACAATTATTTGAAAGGCAAATGTCAGGGGCCGTTAGTGAACAAATAAAAAAGATAACATTTTGAAAGATGCTTTAAATGTGGCAGTGTTGGAGCCTGGCAAATTCTATGAGGACTGTTGTCTTAGAGGACATTAACTTTGCATCTTAACTTTAATTTAAGATAAGGAGCAAACTGCACATGACATAGGAAGGTTTATATTGGTTCTTCCATGTTTCATTGTCCTTTCAATAAACGAATGAATGAATTTCTAATTATTGTAGTCTTTTATTAGGATCAGTAAAGGCATTACACAGGCTAATGGGGGGTGGAGAAGTACAAATATTTCCAGAATAAATTGCCTCTGTTGATGACAAATGTATTCAAATAATCAGTGGAAATTTGAGTAGACCTATGTGAAGATGATTTCAATAAAAGGCAATTGCAATATATATTTGCTTTTGTGTCCAAACGGATTGTCCAAACGGACATCTAGATCTAGATCTTTGGCCATGGAAAACTTTTCCTTTGTGTCTGCATTCCCAGTACATGAAGACTTTCTGGGCAGGCTACAGAAATGATATAGGCAATTCTTCCAGGCCTTTAAAATGTATGTCTTGTTTGAGGCACAAAATAGATTATACAACACAGAACATACTTGAGAGAAGGATTAGGGTGAGGTATTCATTTCCCAGCAATGTAATAAACCCCTCAAAATTCAATTTGGTAATGGACAACCTCATTAGAAACTCAAACTAAAATAGCATGAACAGCCCAGCAATTGTCTATTTTGCAACTGCCAAAATGTTTGCGCTGTTCATTAACTGGAACCATTTTTGCATTGCTAATCCTAATGAGATGCAGCTTTCATTACCATTCAAGCTTTATGCAGTGGAAGCTTGGATTTATTTTCCCTTCCAAACCAATAATCTTATTCTGTAAGAAATCTTCGGTTGCCTCAAAATTACTGAGATGCCTCACATCATTTTCTTGGGGAATGAGGAGTATAGATCAGGATTTATAGAAAATTCAGTTCATTCCAGCCCTGATCCTCAATGATATTTTAGTACACAAAACTGAGTAGCCAGAACCTTCCTGTACTTAATACTACAATGTACATGATACTGCAGTTAAAGTCCAATGAAAAAGACTAAGATGGATAATGCTTTTGGATCTTGCTGACTGTGGATCACAACGTGGCCACTTACAGGCTATAGAAAAAAAATCAGAAAGGGGCAGCTATAAAATCTATATCTAGCTGTATATAAAATGCTTCTTGCAAGATGACATCCTATGAATCTGCTGAACTGGAATATGAGCCATGAAACTTTTTGCAGTCATAAATTTCTTAGTCTTTAGTTAGCTCCAAGGTTGTGGAGCATTTTTTTCTTGGTTTAACTGGAAAGAATTAGCATAATTTTAAAATACACAAAAGGAAAATGCCTGTGACTGAATTACTTTCAGGACTACTGTCTAGAGTCCAAACACTAGTGAATAGCTTCCAGAATCCCTGCATTTTCTTGTTTCTTTATCTTCAAACCAGAGAAGAAAATTGTAAAATAGGACACATGGCCTGACAATTAATAAAATTTCCTGTTTTGCTGTATTTTTCCTTTGCTTTTGTGAAGAAACTGAATATATAGATCATATAACAAAACAGAACAAGTTGTAAGGTTTCCAAATTCCAGCATATAACTTGAGCAAATGATTTTACAATATAGAGTTGATATTTTATGTAATGTAAGGGAAGTCTAGACATATAAAATTTCAAAAATTGCTTTATTTTTTGCTACTTCTATTGTTTTAGAAAGCAATCTCATTTATCTCCATGTTTCAATAAATTCAATAACAATATATAGATACTATATAGAACAGTCTGCTATTACGGTCTGCAATAGCTTTTTTTCAGTATGCTGCTTGTCTGCAATTTATTACATAGGATCCATTTATACTGTTTTCTCTATATGAACCCAGTGATTAAATAAGTGGCTAAGTTTTGTATCAAGATTCTAAAGAAAATTCCTAGGCCTGAAAAAAAACACCCCAGATCTATAGAACCTGAATGAATCCTGTTTTACAAAGATAAAATTTCTCAATTACAGAACATTAATGTAAAGATCCACGCAATCCAAATATTTTGAATTACATATTGTTATGTATGTAGGTTTGAATGTTATTGGTTTATTTGAACTGTTCTTGTAAAATGTCAAATGGTATTGGTTTAAATAGTGCGGGAAGAATCCCTGCACTCCCATTGGCTGGCAGCTACGGCTGCAGGCTATAAGAAGCAGCCGTAGCCAAGCCAGAACGGGTCTATTCGAGCTGTAGTCACTAATAAAGTCTTTTGCTGGAACTCCTCGCGTCTGACTCTTCATGCAAACTTAACACTGGCGACGAGGATGGGATTTCCCTGAAGAGAAGACGACGCGACGAACAAGCAACTGAGCGAGATGGCTGCGCTGAACACCCCCCAGCACCGTTCGATCCGGCGACGGAAGACTGGGAATCGTATGCGGAGCGTTTCCACATGTTCCTGGAGGGAACGATCTCGCCGGCATCCCCGAGAGACGGAAGAGGGCGGTCTTTCTCACGCACTGCGTCCGGCAGTCTTCAAAATGGCGAAGGCGTTGGCGGGAGCAGCAGAGCTGAAGGTAATGGAATGGCCCGAATTAGAAAGACTTTTGAGAGCCCATTACGCCCCACAAGTATCGTGCCTCATTAAGAGACACAAATTTTACCGTCGGGATCAAGGGATAGCGAGAATGTTAATGACTTCATGGCAAGTTTAAGGGACATTGGGGGTGTTTGTGACTTTACCAACTTAGAAGAGGCCATGCGTGATCGGTTTGTTTTAGGCCTTAAAGATAAGGTTTTACAAAGCAAACTTTTAATGAAACCTAAGATCACGTTTAAAGAGGCCATTGAAGAAGCTGTTTCAGCGGAAGCCACCAAGTCCTCAGCAGCGCCATGAAAAAGATTAACAAGGCCTCAAGCCAGGCCTCAAGCCATTCTGATGGGGATAAATCCACATCTACTCATTGCGAACAAATAGACTCTGATTCTGATGGCAGTGAGGCAGAGGAGGGGATTTTTAAACTCAGAATGGAGAAGAAAAGAAAAGACTCTGGGAAGAACAGGCAAGGGTTCTATTGCAGAGGCTGTGGGGGGCCACCCCGCACTGATTGCAAGTTCCTTGACTCCATTTGCCTACGTTGTGAGAAACGGGGTCACATAGCCAGAGTCTGCAAATCATCCAGAACTCCACCAGCTAGGAAGAAATTCCCTGATAGAGACTTTAAGCCCAACAATTTCCTTGAAAAGATGGTGCGAAATTTAGAAGCAAATGGCAAGAATGAAACGCACCAAACAATCACTATTGGTCATTCTTCACCCTTAAAAAGCAGAAAAGTACACGTGAAGGTGTTTATTGAAGGAAGACCTTGCCAAATGGAAGTGGACTCAGGCTCTTATTTATCTATGGTGTCATGGGACACTATCCACAGACTTTTTCCAAAATTCAGAAAAAGCATTTCCAGAAGCAAGCACTGACTCTCAAAGACTACCAAGGGAACAAGATTCCAGTAGTTGGAGCGAGAGATTTCAACGTGCAGTTTAAAGGCCATACCAAACGTTTGCCCCTGACCATCGTGGACAAGGATTGCCCAAGTTTGCTGGGACTTGAGTGGTTCAAGCCACTTGGCATCGAGGTGACTGGCATCCATCACGTGAGCAGTTCTGACTGGGAAGAGTCCTTGAAGTCTGAGTTTCCAGAGGTCTTCAGCGAAGGACTGGGCAAGTATATGGGGACCCCTATTGCTTTCAGCCTAGACCCCAAGGTGCCCACAATTCGTTTAAAGCCCAGGAGGTTCCGCTTGCTTTAAAGGAAAAATTGATGCACAATTAGATAAACTCATTGCTCAAGGGGTTTTAGAGCCTACTGACCACTCCAGATGGGAAACACCCATAGTCACACCAGTCAAGGCTGATGGGTCAGTGAGAATCTGTGGTGACTACAAGGGGACACTTAACCATGCTGCAGCAGCGCATATCCTGTACCAGTTGTGCATCATCTGCTCCATTCCCTTGGCAGGGGTACAGTATTTGCTAAACTGGATTTGGCTCAGGCATATCAACAATTAACAGTTGATGATGCTACTGCAGAGGCACAAACAATTGTGACCCATAGAGGTGCCTTCAAATGTAAAGACTACAATTTGGAGTAAGCGTGGCACATGGCATTTTCAGAGCCTTATGGAAAGAATGTTGCAGGGACTGCCAGGGGTAGTGCCTTTTTTTTGATGATGTTTTAATCTCTGCTGAAAATGACACTCAGCTTCAAGAGAGACTCAGAGAAGTCCTTACCAGATTCAGAAAAGCGGGGTTAAAAGTCAAGGAAGACAAAGGTACACTCAAAACAGACAGAGTTGAGTTCCTGGGGTATATGATTGACAAGCAGGGCATCCATCCTACTGATGCCAAGGTTAAAGCAATCAATGAAGCCCCTAAACCTCGATGCAAGGCTGATTTGCAAGCCTTCCTTGGACTTATTAACTTTTATCACATGTTTCTACCTCACAAAGCATCTATTGCTGAGCCCTTACATCGCCTACTTGATAAGAATGCTGTTTGGATCTGGAGGCGGAAGGAACAGTCAGCATTTAACAGTATTAAGAGACTAATCACGTCTGATGCTGTGTTGATACAATTCTCTGAGAATTTACCTGTTGTTCTGACTTGTGATGCATCCCCTTTTGGAGTTGGGGGTTTTGAGTCACAGGCTTCCCAATGGACGGAAGCCCCAATTGCATTTTACTCTCGCACGCTGTCCAAAGCAGAGAGGAATTATAGCCAATTGGACAAGGAAGCTTTAGCAGTTGTTGCAGCTGTTAAGAAATTTCATGAATATCTGTATGGCAGGTCATTCACCATTGTTACAGATCACAAACCTTTACTTGGCATTGTGGCAGGAGATAAACCTACACCTAATATCCTGTCACCAAGAATGTTGAGGTGGACTGAATTTCTTGCAGCATATTCCTACAAACTGATTCACAGGCCTGGCAAGGACATTGGACATGCTGATGCACTGAGTCGTTGCCCACTACCTTGCCACAAGGAGGACTTTGAACTTGAAACTCACACCTTTTTCCTGGAGACTGTTGCTAAGCTTCCAGTCCATGCTGCTGAGATTGCCAAAGAAACTGCCAAAGATGCTGTATTGGCACCTGTTATGGGCTGGATCAAGAAAGGTAGGCCTCTTCAAGATATACCTCACCTTGCCCAACCTTTTAAGTCCAGGCAAACTGAATTATCTGTATTAAGAGGATGTATTTTGTGGGGTAACAGGGTGGTTATTCCTACAAACTGCAAAGGGAGGTTTTGGAAATGTTACATGAGGGTCATCCTGGGATTGTAAGGATGAAAGGTTTGGCCAGGAGTTATGTATGGTGGCCAGGTATTGACAAAATGGTTGAAAACTGGGTAGCCTCTTGTCCCATTGCCAGGTAGTCAGACCTGCACCACCTCACGCCCACACAGGAATGGGAATGTCCTAGGGGCCCATGGTCTAGAATCCACATTGATTTTGCAGGCCCTACAAGAGGGCACACTTTTCTAGTGATAGTAGATGCATACTCAAATGGCTAGAGGTAATTCCAATGACATCCACAACTACTGAGGCTGTTATCAAGCAGCTAAGAAAATTGTTTGTAACCCATGGGTTACCAGATATCCTTGTCTCTGACAATGGCCCTCAATTCACATCTAACATTTTTGAATCCTTTCTAGCTCAACAGGACATCAGACATGCCCTCACTGCCCTGGCACCCTTCGCCAACGGCCGGGCTGAACGCATGGTACGCTTTACCAAAGAGAAGCTTCAGCAGCTAGGTCCTGGGGACATCACTGAGAAGCTTGAAAAGCTTCTTAGTGTTCAACACATCACTCCTAGTCCATCAACTAACTTGTCCCCAGCAGAGTTGTTGATGGGCAGGAAACTTAGGTCTTCCTTGACCGCCTCCATCCCACTTACGCACCCAACGCACCACTGGATTCCACTTCCAAAGTTTGTTCTTTTAGTGTGGGAGATTCTGTCTATGCTAGGAACCTTCTAGGTGACCCCTTGTGGATTCCTGCTGAAATAACTCACATCACAGGCCCTCGTTTTACAGGGTACAAACAGAGGATGGCCTTCTCTGGAGCAGGCACATTGACCAACTTAGATCCAGGGTCCCTCAAGAACATCGCCCCTGTCTCCTTCTAGGTCCCTCACCTGCTGTTTCTTCTAGGGGGAAGGGGGAACAGGAGGAAAATCAGCAAACAGGAATCAACCCCATGTGTAACGAGCCATTGCGACAGGAACCATCCCGAACCCTGTCACAAAGCCAAGATCCATCCTTAGAAGTGGAAGATTGCACATCACTACCTGACTTGGGTGCTGACATTGGAATGGAGATGGGTTGGGAGGAGAGACCAGATTCTAACAATTCAACAGGGTCTCCTTTCACAGGAAGTCCCAACAGGGAAATGTCAGCAGACACATTTCTCTCTCACTGGGTGAGAACGTTAAAGCTTCTGAACCTTCTGAAGGTCTCAACGTACACGTAAGAGCCCCACCTATTTAAAGGAATACATTAGATAGGTTGGGGTTTGGTATGGACTGAACCTAGTGGGGAGGGGTGTTATGTATGTAGGTTTGAATGTTATTGGTTTATTTGAACTGTTCTTGTAAAATGTCAAATGGTATTGGTTTAAATAGTGCGGGAAGAATCCCTGCACTCCCATTGGCTGGCAGCTACGGCTGCAGGCTATAAGAAGCAGCCGTAGCCAAGCCAGAACGGGTCTATTCGAGCTGTAGTCACTAATAAAGTCTTTTGCTGGAACTCCTCGCGTCTGACTCTTCATGCAAACTTAACACATATATGTACACCATTGCACTCATTTCATATGCTAGTAAAGTTATGCTTAAAATCCTAGGAGCTAGGCTCCAGCAGTATAATTTATTCAACATACTTATTCGTATGTGGATCAAGAACTACCAGAACTACATGCAGGATTTCAAAGAGGCAGAGGAACTAGAGATAAAATTGCCAACATACACTGGATCATGGAGAAATCTAGGGAGTTCCAGAAAAACATGTACTTCTGCTTCATTGACTATGCTAAAGCCTTTGATTGTCTGGATCACAACAAATTGTGGAAAGTTCTTAAAGAGAAGGGAGTACCAGACCATCTTATTTGTCTCTTGAGAAATCTATATGTGGGTCAAGAAGCAACAGTGAGAACTGGACACAGAACCATTGATTGGTTCAAAATTGGGAAAGGAGTCCAGCAAGGCTGTATACTGTCACCCTGCCTAGTTAACTTATATGCAGAGCACATCATGAGACATGTAGGGCGAGATGAATCAAAAGTTGGAATTAAGATTGCCAGGAGAAATATCAACAACCTCAGATATGCAGATGATACCACTCTAATAGCAGAAAGTGAAGAGGAACTAAAGAGCCTCTTGATGTGGGTGAAAAAGGAGAGTGCAAAAGTTGGCTTGAAACTTAACAGTAAGAAAACTAAGATCATGGCATCTGGCCCTCTTGATTCCTGGCAAATAGATGGGGAAGAAATGGAAGTAGTGACAGATTTTATTTTCCTGTGCTCCAAGATCACCGCGGATGGGGCTGCAGCCAAGAAATTAAAAGACATTTCATCCTGGAGAGGAAAGCTATGGCAAATCTAGACAGCATACTAGAAAGCAGAGACATAACCCTGCCAACAAAAATACATATAGTCAAGGCTATGGTTTTCCCAGTTGCAATGTATGGCTGAGCACCAAAGAATTGAGGCCTTTGTACTGGAGAAAACTCCTGGGAGTCCCTTGGACTGCAAGGCAATCAAACCAGTCAGACATAGAGGACATGTACCCTTTCTGCTCTTTAGAAGGCCAGATCCTGAAAATGAAACTCAAATACTTTGGCCATCTAATGAGAAGGAAGGAGTGGCTAGATGGAGATTGAGGGCAATAGAAAAATGGGACGACAGAGAATGAGGTGGCTAGATGGAGTCACTGAAGCAGTCGTCATGAGCTTAAATGGACTCCGAGGTATAGTAGAGGACAGAAAGGCCTGGAGGAACGTTGTCCATGGGGTCATGATAGGTTGGACAAAACTTCGCAGTTAACAACACATTGTTACCCTAAAATAGTACGTCTAATCTGCATATCTAGATTACTAAGTGGAAACAAGCCTGCCCAAACATAGAGAACTTATTCAGGGTTAAGTTCAATAGGCAGTATGAAAGAAGGTCCTCAGGAAATGAATGCTTATAGGTTAATATACTGTAGAAAAAGGCAAGAGCATTCTGTTATTGCCCCAATTCTTGAAATGGCCTCTTGTTCTAAGACGCTGTGGAGGTTAAAGACCTGCACACACACACATCTT
Source organism: Naja naja (assembly GCA_009733165.1). Lineage (NCBI taxonomy): Eukaryota > Metazoa > Chordata > Lepidosauria > Squamata > Elapidae > Naja > Naja naja. The sequence goes on along the minus strand of CM019151.1, from coordinate 141,052,304 downwards.
TCAATTGCTTCTTGCTATTCTTGTTCTTATTTATTATTTTTATTTATTTATTTATTTGATTTGTCAATCGCTTACAAGATAATAGGTATAAGTATAAACATGAGTAAGAATACAGGAAACAGGTACGAATACATGGGGACAATAGGACAGGAATGGTAGGCACGATTGTGCACTTATGAGGGTTTTTATTATTAATAATAATTAATTATGAGGGTTTCTACTGGGTGGGCTTATTTGGTAGCTATTTCATTAATGGTCAATTTGTCTTCTCCTTCGAGTACAGCAATTTGCAGCGATTTAAGGGAATAGGCAACCTGATAAAGGTAAAATAACAGTCCTAGCCAATTTTCCCTCGTGTTAGTTTGATGCTAGGGATTAGTTTGGACCAAGAACTTCAGTTTATTATTTAGAGCAGTTTTTCATATCAGACCTTTGCAGGGAATATTGATCAGCCTGTTGAGCAATTAAAGTAATACTTTTCCTAGGCATAAACAACTCAAAGTCATTTTAACAACAACTTAACTATTTCCCATTTAGATGTAATTAAAAGTAGATACTTTTGTAATTTCTTTTTAATGACTTTTTGCGAATGCAAATATTTCAACTGATAAAGGATAAGCCTGGGACTGGAACAAATGGGGGGAATGAAAGCAGCTTCATGAAAAGTGGAGCCCATGACTGAGGTGGAATAAAGAGCCAGTGAGTAGACTGGCTCTTCATAATTTCTCTGGACAAGGAAAGGACTTGAGATCACCCACAAATGCTCCAGACAGCTGCCTCCAATGGGTTTAGAGCTCTAAGTGATGAGGGAATATCTTGTTCAAACTATGGTGATCAGTTTTAAAAGGACACTGGTTTCCATACTTCCTTTTGTAATCATTTTTGGAAATTGTTAGCTGCTTTTGAGCTATTTGAATTGACAAGTTTTATTGTACCAGGTATAGCAGGAACTAAATATTATATTTAAAGGAAAAGAATAGTCAAACTCAATTCTCTTAAATCCTTAGTGGAAGGAATTTTAAATACAAGCTTAAGGATTTTTTCTAAAAAAAAATAAACAGCAAAAGAATGATAAAACTTTGATTTTAGAAAATTACAAATGGACACTTGAAATAAGATTTTGGAATAAATTATAAATAATCCTTTTCATGAGCAAATGCTTTTGTTTTGAATTCTTTAAAAACCGTAATAAAATAAGGCTTTAAAAAGCTAGAGGGAACTGGTAGGAACTAAAGATTATAAGTAAAATGGTACATACTCAGAGTCAATTTGACAAAATGAAGGAAAACATTTTAACATCGGTCATATTAGATATTTTTGAACAATTGATCTCAACATTTTAAGAGTGTCTATCTGTGTTTAAAAGATGTTACAGGAGAGAAAAAAATTTCCTGATAACTTTGAGGCTGATTTGAAAGTAGATATAAAAATGACAGGCAAAAAAGAAGGAAATGAAAAAAAAGTTATGTTGGATACATAAAAGAAACCAGTTGATATCTTAACAATTAAAAGAGCAAACCAAAAGAATGACCTGGATAACTTTCCTACCTTAGATTTACAAAAGAGGCTTGTTAAAATTTTGAGGAAAAAAATAGAAAAGGACTAAGAAAAAATGTTAAAAAAAAATCAAGTTTCACAGCATTATTTGAAGGGACTAAAGTTTAGAATTATTTAGGGCTTCTTGGTGCTCTTTGTGCTTGCTTGTTTTCTTTCAGGCACTTTATTATCCAAACTAGGTAACATCATCAGTCCTAGTACAATAATCAGAATTATTAAAAGGAAGGCATATAAAGTTTAGTTTATTTGTTCAAGATTAAAACAGATATGTTGTTATTTCTGGTAACTCTTAATGGACTTTTGCTGACACAAGGACTGAAATGGCGATGGTTTATGGATTCGTTTATAGATAAGTGATAGGATATGGGAAGAAGAGATAATTTGTTTTATTTTAAAAGAAAAATACATTCTGTTTAAATACACAGTGATCACATTATTAAAATTATTTCAACTTGTGATGAAGGGAGAACTCATATATATTCTTATTTTTTTCTTTTCTATTTTTATTTTCTGCACCTTCTATTTTTTTTTCTTTTTTTAGTTTGTTTTGGTTTTTATTACTGTAATTGCAATTTTTAATTAAATTACTACTAGAAATGATAATAGATAAGCCTGCAGGTTATAAAACCAGCAACTAAAACCTTATCACCCTGAGTACCCTTTACACTCTTAGTGCCCTGAAATTAAGTTGGCTGCCAGAAGAGAACTAAGCAGAAGTCTTTCAGACAGATGATGTAGTAAGCTAAATGAAAATTTACTGCAAATTAGAATAAATAATTATTTAAATATTTAGTTGGTTACCCTTTATCTGTGTAAGAGGAGTAACTTTCCCTAAGTGCATTTTTCTTCCTTGACTTTTAACCCCGCTTTCTTGAATCTGGTAAGGACTTCTCTGAGTCTTTCTTGTAACTGGGTGTCATTTTCAGCAGAGATTAACACATCAACAAAGTAAGGTACTACCCCTGGCAGTCCTTGGAGCATTCTTTCCATAAGGCTTTGAAAGATGCCTGGTGCCACGCTTACTCCAAATTGTAACCTTTTACATTTGAAGGCACCTCTATGAGTCACAATGGTTTGGGCCTCTGCAGTTGCATCATCAACTGTTAGTTGTTGATATGCCTGGGCCAGATCCAATTTGGCAAAGACTATACCCCTGCCAAGTGAATGTAACAGATGATGCACCACTGGAACTGGATATGCTCTGCTGCAGCGCATGGTTCAGTGTCCCCTTATAGTCTCCACAGATTCTTACTGACCCATCAGTCTTGACTGGTGTGACTATGGGTGTCTCCCATCTGGAGTGGTCAGTGGGCTCTAAAACCCCTTGAGCTATTAATTTGTCTAATTGTGCATCAATTTTTTCCTTTAAAGCAAATGGGACCCTTCTGGGTTTTAAATGAATTGGGGGCACCTTGGGGTCTAGATTGAAAGTGATAGGGGTCCCCATATACTTGCCCAATCCTTCGCTGAAGACCTCTGGAAACTCAGACTTCAAGGCCTCCTCCCATTCAGAGTTGCTCACGTGATTGATGCCAGTCACCTCGATGCCTAGTGGATTGAACCACTCAAGTCCCAGCAAGCTTGGGCGATCCTTGTCCACGATGGTCAGGGGCAAACGTTTGGTGTGGCCTTTAAACTTCACGTTGAAATCTCTTGTTCCAACTACTGGAATCTTGTTCCCTTGGTAGTCTTTAAGAGTCAGTGCTTGCTTCTGGAAATGTTTCTTCTGAATGTTGGGAAGCAGCCTGTGAATAGTGTCCCATGACACCATAGATAAATAGGAGCCTGAGTCCACTTCCATTTGGCAAGGCCTTCCTTCAATGAGTGCATTCACATGTACTTTTCTGCTTCTCAAAGGTGAAGAATGATCAATGGTAACTGTTTGATGAGTTTCATTCTTCCCATTTGCTTCTGAGTTGCGCCCCATTTTCTCACTGAAGTTGTTGGACTTGAATTCTTTCTCAGGAAATTTCTTCCTACTAGGTGGAGTTCTGGATGATTTGCAGACTCTTGCCAGGTGACCTCTTTTCTCACAACGTAGGCAGATGGCGTCTAAAAACTTGCATTCAGTGCGGGGGTGCCCCCCCCCCACAGCCTCTGCAATAAAATTCTTGCCTCTTTCTTCCAAGGTCTTTCCTTTTCTTCTCCATTCTGAGTCTATAAATTCCTTCCTCCACCTCACTACAGTCTGAATCAGAGTCTATTTGCTCGCAATGGGTTGTTATGGACTTTTCCACATCAGAATGGCTTGAGGCCTTGTTAATTTTCTTCATGGCTGCTGCTGAGGACTTGGTTGCTTCCGCTGAAACAGCTTCCTCTATGGCCTCCTTAAACGTGATCTTAGGTTTCATTAGTAATTTGCTCTGTAAGACCTTATCTTTAAGGCCTAGAACAAACCGATCATGCATGGCCTCTTCTAAGTTGGTAAACTCACAAGCACCCCCAATGTCCCTTAAACTTGCCACGAAGTCGTTTACATTCTCGCTTTCCCCTTGATCCTGACGATAAAACTCGTGTCTCTTAATGAGGCACGATACTTGTGGGGCGTAATGGGCTCTTAAAAGCTTTTCTAAATCAGGCCATTCCATTACCTTCAAGTCTGCAGCTCCCCCCAATGCCTTCGCCATCTTGAAGACTGCCGGACCGCAGTGCGTGAGAAATACCGCCCTCTTCCACTTCTTGGGGATGTCGACGAGGTCGTTTCCTTCCAAATACATTTGGAAGCGATCCGCATACGATTCCCAGTCTTCTGCCGCCTGATCAAACGGGGCTGGGGGGTTGTTCAGTGCAGCCATCTCACTCTTCTGCTTGTCTTCCGCGTCGTCTCTTCTTCAGGGGAATTCCACCTTCGTTGCCAGTGTTAAGTTTGTATGAAGAGTCAGACGCGAAGAGCTTCAGTGAAGAGTTTATTAAGTGACTACAGCTCGAATGGACCCGACTTGGCTGGGCTATGGCTGCTTCTTATAGCCAGCAGCCGTAGTTGCCAGCCAATCAGAGTGAAGGGTTTTCCTGCACTATTTAAACCAATCCTATTTGACATTTTACAAGAACAATTCAAACTAAACCAATGACATTCAAACCTACATACATAACAGTTCCTATAATCAGATTTGCTTAGAAGCGAACAGCATTAACATTTTTCCAAGTTGCACCTATCCAAATGTCTTTTAAGTGGTACAGATGATACCAGGCTTAAAAATTCATGGCCAGTTCTCTGTGCCATTACAATTGTTTTTACTTAAATATATATCCAGGAGTTGTTGTGCATAAGACTAGATTGTGATTTAAAGCTGCAGATTATGGTAGAGTAGCTATTCCTCCCTGTTTGATTTTTCTCTAATTGGCTTTTGATTAATCAATGTTAATATTTAATGTAAACCTGAAGTTTTGGTGTCAGTATAATAGAAATGTTGTGTGCATGTTTGAATGATACTATGATGTTTTCTGTGCTTAAGATACTTTCTCTTAAAAATAGGCAATATTAACAAATGATCTGAAAGGGAGAAGCAGATGGCAATTAATCACTGGAAGATAGCTGCAGTCCTGAAGGTGGAGACCTACACAGTAATAGATTTCAATCCATATTTAGTATGCTACTTGTGAAAGGAGAAGATGGCAGAATTTATTTACATGTATGAATTTTAGATTTTACTGTGAAAGCAATTTTGGATTGTATGTGAGCAAGAAATCTAAAAGACCCCCCTGGGGCTTGTAATACAGGGAAATATAGAAAGTCTATAAGTAGATAAAAGCCTGTAATCATAAAACCTGTAAAAGCCTATTTTTAAAAGCCTATAGCCATGTGACTTATGCAAAAATCGTGAGCTCTTCAACTTTTATTCTTTAAAATGTCCCTAGCCCTCAGGTTTGCACAGATAATTTCAGTGATGTCGCTATACTAAGTTAATATGCATAATTCATTCCTGCTTCAGAATGTATTTTCTGAGTAGGTGGAAAGATGAACCTAAGAAATCCAGAACCTGGGAAATATAATGTATAGTTTCTTGTTGGAGGAAAAGAATAGAAATGTAATTAATTTATTGTGAAAAAAGGTTTTTTGATATATTGAGAGGAAGAAATGTTTAGTATAGAGTAATTTTGACATTCATATTCATTAAATAAGTTAAACTGAAATCTGCATTCTTTTTCAGTGTGTCTGGAGAATAGTGATATTCGGAATCAATCAGTTGGTGAAATAAATGTTGTAGTTTGATCATTCTCAAATGTACAATGAGCTCTGATTTAGAACCATGAATTCTAAGTATATTAAATAATTCAAACTAGGATTTCTTACAAGTTAATTTATATTTCTATGATAACATGGTCTGCAGTGCTGCTCTGAGACTGCCACTATTTCTTTATTGATTTCAGTAACTCACAAATCAGTAATAAACTGCCATTTTGACTGCTGCTTCTGCTTATTTCTGCTTTCATAGGTGATGCTGCTTTCACATGGGGATCTGATAATCTGTTACTATAAACAACAAGAACAGCACAAGTGATTGACCATAAAACTCTGAATGATGGGAACTGTAATCCAACCCAGCACTATATCAATTTATATAGCTGGTCACAATATACTGTTTTCTTGGCTTCTGTTCTATAATTTTGTTCACACTCAGTACTAAGAAATGAAATACTCAAGCTAAGAAACAATACAGATTCAAAACATAAAAGATAATTAAAAACATGAGATACTATTTGTGAAACATCTTTCTTTCTTCAACTTCAGACTAAACTGTGCAAGAACAGTTTCTGAAAACTTTCTTGATTTCAGAATGGTTTGTCATCTAATTTGAGTCATACATCATACTCGGCCATATTTTGTTTTTACCATGGTTTATTTAAAAATCATATTAGCTAGGTTAACACATTGTACTAAACAATAATATAGTTGCTGTGGTTTATGAGAGACAAGTCACTGTTTCTGGTTGCAAAACTTCCTTTACATTTCAACAATTAATCTTGGATAAAGTTCTTTTATAATATTTTTTACATTTTTAAATTTTTAATCTTAAATTATTTGGTTTGGAGATGGGCGTCTAATAAGTTAAATAAACAAACAAATAAATAAATCTGATTTTTAAAAAATGTTTTGGCTTGTAGTAAGTCCAATTTTATGTGAAGGGAACTTTGCAAGCAACTAAAAACCTGTAAGCAACTCATTTTTATTCCTTTAGGTTGCAGACTCATTAATTAAGTCAAAGTATCAGCAATGAAGACTATTCATTTATATCCCAATGTTCTGATAAAACATTTATTTAATCTAGAACTTAATTCTGGGTGGAAATGCTATTTCTGATATGTATCACAAAGATCTCTCTGAAATAAAAGGAGAGCATCTCTCCCAGATTTCTCCATGGAGCTATTGTACAAAAACAAAGAAATTCTCCCTCTGTTCAGGAAGCAGCACAATTATAAGTTGGCCTCACATATTATACTTTTGGGAAATATGCTTGAAAAGGTGGTAGATCATAGAATAGATTCAAATGCATCTAATATTTATTTTCAGCTATGATGTGATACTGAAACTACTTTGGTTGTCCCAGATGACATTCACTAGAAACTAGAAGTTGGAGTATGTGGCTCTGTTAATTCTCTTAGATCACTCAGTAGCTTTCAGTTTTCAATAATACTGACCATGTATTTTGGGTTGTTTGGTGGGGAAAGTTTGGAATAACTGTTTCATAGCTTGGGTTCTTCCTGTATTAAGATAATGTAGTACTATTTCATGCCTAAATCACTTTCTATGGTTTCCTTTTAAAAAAATAATAAATTTTATTAAATTTGAAATTTAAAAACATAAAATAAAAACTTTATACATCATAATCAACATCAAGACATTTTTTGTATCTCTTTGCAGATGTACCATTACATCTTGCTTCAATCTTCTCTATCATATTTACATATTTACATATTCCCTTATTTTTTTCCCCTAATTGCCATTTTATTTTCTTTTTATTTCTAAACCACTCATACCAGGCATCCCAGGCCCTATAATAAATTGAATCTTCTCTATCTTTTATTTTCATCGTTAGCCTGTCCATCTCTATATAATCTTTTTTTTTTTATAACCATGCCTTCCATTGGAACCCTTTTTTCCTTCCAAAGTTGTGTGTATGAGATCCTTGCAGCTATTAATATATGTAACATGACATATCTATCTGTTTTATTGCATGTTTGTGTTATTATGCCTAATAAAAACATTTCTGGATTAAGTTTACTTTTCTGATTCGTAATTTCTTCTAGCCATTGTCTAATTAAATTCCAATATTTTTTCACCTCTTGACATGTCCACCAGGTATGGAAATAGGTGCATTTTCCTTTTCTGCACTTCCAACATTTTGGGACTGAGTTAAACACTTTTGCCAGTGTAGCAGGGGGAAGATGCCACCTATAAAACATTTTATATTGATTTTCCCTGTATGCTGTAGATGTAATTAATTTGTAGTTTGATCCCCACATTCTCTCCCAGTTTTCCAGATCTATATTATGGCCAACGTTTTTCACCCATACCACCATTGTCTCTTTGACCACCTCCTCTTCCATTTTAAAAGCCAGTAGATAATTATATATTCTTGAAATCATTTTCTTTTCCATTTCTTGTAGAATTTTGTCTAATTGATGTTTTTCTGTGGAGAAACCAAATTGTTCTTTGTCCTTTTTGTATCTCGCCTGCATTTGCATGTATGGCCACCAATCTATCTTTATGTTTTGTTGCTGTAGTTCTTGTCTTGTTTTTAATCTTCCTTGCATGTCTAATAATTCTTTATAAGTCCTCTTTTTTCCAAGGTCCATTGCATTTGGGTAGATTTGTGCTTCCATAGTTGACAACCAATTTGGTATTTTGGTGCAATGATTTTTTAAAAATCTTATTCCATGTCCAAATTAATGAATCTCTAATCATATGGTTCTGAAAATATGCATGCTGTTTACATTTCCCATCCCATAGAAAACTATGCTACCCTCTCTGCAAGTCGTGGCCCTCTATTAACAATACTCTTCTATTTTCCAGATTAAGCCAATCTTTGATCCATACCATGGCCACAGCTTGATAATACATTTCCCAATCAGGGAGTCCAAAGCCACCCCTTTCTCTTTTGTCCTGTAATAGTTTCATTTTTATCCTGGCTTTTTTCCTATCCCAAACAAATTTACTTATTATTCGATCTAATTCTTTAAAAAAAGGTTCTATCCAATCTTATTGGTACAGTTTGAAAGAGATATAGTATGGAAGGGACCTTGTAGGTCATCTAGTCCAACTCCCCGCCCAAGCAGGAGACCTTACACCATTTCTGACAAATGGCAATCCAATCTTTTCTTGAAAGTCTCAAGTGATGACACTCCCACAACTTCTGAGGGCAAGCTGTTCCATTGGTTGATTGTTCTCACTGTCAGAAAGTTTCTCCTTAATTCCAGGTTGAATCTCTCCCAGATTTCCCGAATGTACAATGAAGCCCAAAATTGACACTTTCCTTGTTCAGTTTCCATCCATTATTCCTTGTTTGGCCTACAGGTGCTTTATAAAATAGCTTGACCCCCTCCTCTCTGTGGTAGCCCCTCAAATATTGGAAGACTGCTATCATGTCTCCCCTGGTCCTTCTCTTCACTAGACTAGCCATGCCCAGTTCCTGTAACCATTCTTCATATGTTTTAGTCTCCAGTCCCCTAATCATCCTGGTTGCTCTTCTCTGTACTTTTTCTTGTTGCTCACATGGTTCAACATCTATGTAAAGCTACTATAGGACTTCATACATAGTTTTGGAATATATCATTGCTCATAAAACTTCAGTTTTAAGGAAACCATGACATAGATAAGCAAATCTGATCAGTTGAGGAAGATATGCAATTAGTATTCTAAATGTAACTGAACAAAGATGCTTCAAACCCACCATTTATAAATCCAACAATAACTGGAGATCCAGGGACACACCTAGACTATGAAGCTTTCAGAATCTCATTTCCTGTGTCCTATCAGTATTGTAGTACCTCCATCCTGTCTCTCTTTAATTTCAACCTGAATGTTTTGTGCACTCAGTAAAGGGTTGAGTTTACTGGAAAATAATAACAACCTAATAACCTTCAGATGTCTTCCATACTAACTGGGAAGTTTGAAAGTTGAAGCCTCAAATATATGGAGGAAAACTAGTCTATAGCCACCAAATCCAAAACAAGGTATATATTAAGGAAACTGAAATTGCACAAAGAAATGAATGTTGAAATTGATATCAGTGTTGAATATGGAATAATCGGATTTCACAATGCAAGCAATATGCATGCAGTAAAGACATGAGCCTCAAATCCTTTGAAACCATTGCCTTAAGAACCAGAATAATCAACATTTGAATCAATGTTAAGAATGTCATCCAAGTTCATCTTTTAAAGGATTTTGAAAACTCTTCACTTCCCAGTGTAGAACAGACACAGTCATCCTATTTTCTGTACTTTCCAGCAAGTTTTGATAGATACCTTCTGATCTGGCATCACTTTATTTCTTAATGTCTTTTTTATAACTACCCTGCATGTACTCATGACAGTGAAGCTTTTGACAGTGATTGGTTGAATTATGTGGCAGAAAATGTTCAGCTACTCACTCAATGTTCAGGATAAACACCCTGCAGCTTTGACAAAGGAATAGAGCATCTTCTTTTACCCCATATTAAAAGAGGAAAAACAAAAGCTACCATATGCTGAACTAGACTTTTAATTCATCTGGTTCTCCAAAGCTTCAAATAGGAGCCTTCCTAATTTCCCCTGAAAGGTCATAATCAGAGGTGGGCTGATACCAGTTCATACCAGTTCGGGCAAACCAGATGCTAATTTTACATAGTTACTGTACATAGACCTGGTAGTTACAATGACTGGCTGGCCCTGCCCACCCCACCCCTCCCAGGAGTCCCCAAACAGTCCTTTTTGGATCCCAGGTAAGTGCAGTGCCCATGCGGAGGCTCGGGGAGGGCAAAAAATGGGCCCATTGCCAGCCTCCAGAGGGCCTCCGGAGCCCATGGAGGGGGGAAACAGGCCTCCCAGAGGTAGGACGAAAGCCTCCAGAGTCTGGGGAGGATGAAAAATGCAAGTGTTCCGGCCCATTTCCTACCTCCAGAGGGACTCTGGAGCCTGGGGAACCTGTTTTTGCCCTCCCGGAGGCTTGAGGAAAGCCTCTGGAGCCTGAGGAGAGTGAAAATGCCCTCCCCACTGTGGTGCAGGAGGCCTACTAGGCCACGCCCAGCCAACAACCGGGCAGAGAACCAGTTGCTAAAATTTTTGAAGCCCACCCCTGGTTATAATCCTATTTGAAGCAGTTTAATCATGACACCTCTTTGTATGTTAAAGATGTGACTTATTACTGAGTTATAGCCATGTCCATTTCAACAACCAAGACTGATCATAAGGACTTAAGGAGCAGGAAGAGAGGGAAATAGAAAGAAGGTTCCAGGGGAAAATATATGTACATGGAAAAGAAAGAGAAGAAGAGCCAGGTGATGAGATAATGACATGAAAAGGCTAATCAGGAAGAAGACTGTAAAGAACAAATAAAGATGATGGCAGCTGTATTCTATCTGGAGGACATCAAGTTGGAGAAGATTGTTACCTAGGTGTGGAAAGGACCCATTGATAGTGAAGGGTATTCAGAAACAATGAATGGAACTGGAGGAGAGACTGGAAAGAAAGAATGCACAGCATTGGGAAGAGAAATATTATTATTAATAAAAAGGTTTGAGAAGCAGACAGTCAGTTGGACACCAGCAGCTCTGGAAACGTACTGTAGGTTTGCCAAGCTAAAGCCTCAAATAGAGGTACATAATTAAAATGACTCTAAATGTGTTATTTGCATTTTCATTAACTCAAGAGGAACAAATCAGAACACTAACCACAGAAGAGCATTTTTATTGCACATTAACCTTATTATATTTAATCAAAAATGCTATCTTCAAACATGGGTAGTGCACGTTTCTGGCATTCTGCCATTTTCTAATTAGGCAGGGTCACATGGCAGGATTTTCATTCAAGCCTAAAGAGAAATGATCAAATTGTGTCCTCTGTAGCTCTTTTCATTTTTTACTCTCTACCCAAAAGGTTGTTTTGCCTGTCTAGCTCCAGGGAATGGTCTTTCTATCCATTAACATATTTTCCTGCAGTTATATCTCACATTTCTTCTTTTCTCAGAATATAAGTCCATTTCCATCCCTATCTTTGTAGCTTCTTGCATATAGTGTGCATATAGTGTTGGTGTCATGGTTCTTATTATTGTTCCAATTATAATTGTTTTGACATAGCTGAGATGTTCTCATTATCATCCTCTTTCTTCTTAACTACAGCAACAACGCACACACAGAATATTTCCAGGTTCATGTAATATAGTTACATATCCAACCATATGACAGTGATGCCACCCATATCACACACCTCTAACTACAATGAGAATAGGATGAAAACATAATGATGCAGGGTTTTTTTTTCACGCCCACTGTTTATGATTCTGTGCATTATTTTCATTATCCATGCAAGCAGAGACACTGGAAAGAGGCTGTAATTAGCCTACAGACCTTGTGTTGTTTCATTGATTTGAATTGGACAGGGAAATTCTGTAAGTTTCTAGAATCAAGATAGCCTAATAACCTGGCAGTTGTAGATGGGGCAATGAGGACAGAGAAGCTGGGAAAAATTGGGATATACATAATTGATGTAAACTAATAAACCACAATATCAACTGCAAACTTGTAATTTAGTTTTAATGAAGAGGTGTTCGAATAGTGCTTTGAGCATAGCAAAGTCAAGAGCTAGAACCAGACGAAATTTATGTTTGAATGGAATATAACCCTTTTACAGCATTGCCAAACAGATGACCTTTCCTAAGGATCAGGACTGATAATGAGCTTAATTAATTGTATGATGAATATTCAGTCTAAAGCAAACCTTCTGTCCATCTGAATGCACAGCTACACGAAAATATAGCAGTATGCTAATAAAATAAAACAGTGATGTGCCAAAAACCAGGAGAAAATAAAATTTGACTTATGGATAAAATCACCAAGAATCAGGACCTGAATTCCCTTCATAAATACATGTAATCCTCGGCTTACAACACTTTGTTTAGTAACCATTCCAAGTTAAAATGGTGCTGAAAAATGTAACTTATGACCGTTTTTCACAGTTACGACCTTTGCAGCAATCCCATGATCATGTGATCAATATTCTGATGTTTAGCAGCTGGTTCATATTTATGACTGTTGCTGTGTCCCAAGGTCATGTGATCAACTCTTGTGACTTTCCCACAAGCAAAGTCAATGGGGAAAACAGATTCATTTAATAAACCGGGTTATTAACTTATCAAGTGCAGTGATTCACTTACAACTGTGCAAGAAAGGTTGAAAAATGGGACAATACTCACTTAACAAATGTCTCACTTAACAACAGAAATTTTGCACTCAATTATGGTCATAAGTTGAGGACTACCTGTAAGTTGTTTTCTAAAATATTTATTTATTTATTTGTTTGTTTGTTTGTTTGTTTGTTTATTTATTTATTTATTTATTTATTTGGCTTATATGCCTCCCTATCTCCTGAGGGACTCAGGACGGCTTACAATTAAAACAGTCCCAATACAATTACATAAATGTTAAAGGACATTAAAAACCAAGGTCTCATTTGTCAATTAGAATATTTTAAAAATATATTTAACACCCTCCCTCAGTCCCCATCAGTGTCCATCAGTCCAGGTAGGCTAGTTGGAATAGCCAAGTTTTTAGGTCACGGTGGAAGGAGCAGAGGTCAGGAGCCGTCCAGAGCTCCAGGGGAAGTTGATTCCATAGGGTGGGTGCTCCCACTGAGAAGACCCTACTCCTGGGGGTCGCCAGTCTACATTGTTGTGTCGATGGCACCTGGAGCAGGCCCTCTCGATGGGAGCGCACGGGTCGTTGGGAAGCTGTTATCGGCAGCAGGGTCTCCCGCATGTATCCTGGTCCTATGCTATAAAGGGCTTTATAGGTCATTGCCAGCACCTTGAATCTCACTTGGAGGGTAACCGGTAGCCACTGCAGCTCACGCAGGAGGGGTGTAATATGGGAGTATCAGGAACCTCCCATCACAACCCGTGCTGCCGCATTCTGGACCAGCTGAAGCCTCCGAGTGGTCCTCAAGGGCAGCCCCATGTAAAGAGCATTGCAGTAGTCCAGACGGGAGATAATGAGTGCATGAGTGACTGTACGCAGGGCATCTCGGTCCAGATAGGGACATAACTGGCACACCAGGTGAACCTGAGCGAATGCCCCCCTGGCCACAGCTCCCACCTTTTCCTCCAAACTGAGCCGTGTATCCAGGAGGACACCCAAGTTGCACGCCCTATCTAAGAGGGTAACACCTCTCCCCTCATAGCCAAAGATAGAATCTCCTGGACAATTCGAGATGTCGGTATGTACAGCCACTCGGTCTTAGCTGGGTTGAGCCGAAGCCTGTTCCTTCCCATCCAGACCCGTACCGCCTCCAGACATCGGGACATCACGTTGAGGGCATCACTGGGTTGGTTAGGGGTAGAGATAAAAAGCTGAATATCATCAGCGTACTGATGATACCTCACCCCAAAACCACGGATGATCTCACCCAGTGGCTTCATGTAGATATTGAACAGGAGGGGGTGAAAGAACCGACCCCTGAGGCACCCCACACAGGAGGGGTCTCAGGGCCGATTTCTGCCCCCCTTCCAACACTACTTGCATGAGACCTGAGAGGTAGGAGGAGAACCACCGTAAAACGGTGCCCCCCACTCCCAACCCCTCGAGGCGTCGCAGTAAGATACCATGGTCAATGGTATCAAAAGCCGCTGAGAGATCTAACAGGACCAGGACAGAGGAATAACCTCTGTCCCGTGCCCTCCAGAAATAATCCACCAGCGTGACCAATGCCGTCTCCGTGCTGTATCCGGGCCTGAAGCCCGATTGATACAGGTGTAGATAGTCAGTTTCCTCAAGAAACAGTGGGAGCTGCTGAGCCACCATGCTCTCAACAACCTTCGCAATAAAGCGAAGGTTGGAGACCGGATGAAAGTTGTTCAAATTAGCTGGGTCCAGGGCAGGCCTCTTGAGGAGGGGCCTCACCACCGCCTCTTTCAAGGTGGTGGGAAAGACACCCTCACTCAAAAAGGCGTTGATTACTGCCTGGAGCCAGCCTCATGTGACCTCCCGGGTGGCATAGACGAGCCAGGAGGGACATGGGTCCAATAAACACGTGGCAGCACTCAGCCTCCCCATGATCCTGTCCACCTCATTTGGAGTCACAGGATTGAACTCCTCCCAGATGGTATCTCTAAGACCACTCGTCGCACTCCCGCCGGACTCTGCCCAGTCGGAGTCCAAGTCTGTCCGGATCTGAGTGATCTTGTCTATCAGATGTTGACTAAACTCCTCGGCATGTCCCTGCAGTGGGTCCTCCCCCTCCCTCCGATTAAAGAGGGAGCAGGAGACCCTAAACAGGGCGGCTGGGCGATTATCTGCGGATGCAATGAAAGCGGAGAAGTATGCACGTTTCGCCGCTCTCATTGCAGCAAGGTAAGATCTAAAATAAGATCTTAGCTGCTCTCGGTCAGATTTGGACCTGCTGGATCTCCAACAGCTCTCTAGGCCTCTCTTCTGCCACTTCAGCTCCCGCAGCTCCGCTGAAAACCAGGGAGCTAATCGGGATCTGCAGCAGGTTAGAGGCCGCAAAGGGGCAACTCGGTATAGCACCCCGATGGCAGCCATTTGCCAAACGTCCACCAGGGCATCCACTGAGCTGTCAGCTAAGGAGGCCGGAATTGACCCAAGCGCCATCTGGAACCCTTCTGGGTCCATTAGGTGCCTGGCGCGGAACCATCTCATTGGTCCCGCCTCCCAGCGACGAGGGGTGGTGTATTGGAAGGCCAGTCGAAGGAGAGAATGATCCGTCCATGGCAGGGGTTGTATCGTTGGAGATCTCCCCCCAGATCATTTCCCCACTGTCTCGAGATGAAAACAAGGTCAAGCATGTGTCCTCCCTCATGATTCGGCCCTTGAATTACCTGAGTCAGGTCCATGGTCGCCATGGAGGCCATGAACTCCTGCGCCACCTTCAATGCCCCTTCCAGTGATGGCAGGTTAAAGTCCCCCAGTACAATAAGTCTGGGGAGCTCAACCGCCACCTCCGACGGGACATCCAGCAGCGCAGACAGGGCTGTTGTCATGTAGCTGGGAGATAGGTATGTAAGCAACAGACCCAACTGACCTTCAGGGCCCAATCTGAAGAGGAGAGACTCACAGCCGCCTATCTGCGAGACAGTGGTCTCCCTCGGACATAAGGCCTCCCTGATTATAACCGCCACCCCCCCACCCCTACCCTGGACTCGAGGTTGGTGTAGCACATGGAAACCTGGTGGACACATATCCACTAGAGGGATCCCACCTTCTGGGCCCAACCAGGTTTCTGTGATGCAGGCCAGGTCCGCGTTTTCCTCCTCAATCAGATCCCGGATGAGGGGAGCTTTGTTAACCACAGACCTGGCGTTTAAATAGACCGACCTGAGTCCAGGGACTCAGTCCTGCAAGCCCCCAGGGATGTGGGAATGAACCGATGGGTCGGAGTGCACCACCGCCTGAAGATAGCAGGGGTGCGCTCCCAGAAACTGATACGGCCCAACGTTCCTACCTCTACTGCCATTCCCCATCACCGTGGGGATTGCTCCCCACCCCTCCCCAGCATCCCAGAAAGCCCCAACCCCACCCCTCTCCCCGCCATGACCCATTTCCAACCCGGACTGAGGAGATCCCAATGACACCCCCTTTGGTTTTAACTGGGCCCAATCATCCATCCCCTTCCCTAACCCTCTTAAATAGTGATCTAAAAATTTAATTAATGAAGCCTTGGAATCCCTCTTACTATGCTTTCCCAGATCCCGCCCCACACCCATGCCATGCCACCTCTCTGGATTCCAAAATCCGTCCTCAAGGTAGGCCAGAGAAAGTCTGGCAGGCCAAGTCCAGGATAAAGGTGTATCCCTTAAGGCCCACAATTCCGCAGCCAGGTAACTCCGCATAAAGCATCAGATGTATTCCTAATGAGGGAAAATTGGTCTATAGATGGGAAATGTCCAGATGGTGATAGTTCAGTCTTAGCATGGGACTAATCAATTGGGTAGTCCATGTCCCAGGTGCCCTCTCACGACAGCCCAGGAGGCTGGTGGTAAAGCCTTCAGGACTAGCCACTGTGGTCCCACCGTTCGTGGAACTCCAGTGGTTGTTTAGCCAGATGATGTTAAGGCAGGTGTCTTTGCCAATCAGCAGGAACAGTGTACCCAATCCAATTGTCCTCTCACCACAATAGATTGAGTGTATCAACAAGTTCCTTGCCACAAGTCCAGCTGGGACCAGACTTAAAGGGAGGGGGAAGGATCCCCAACAAGCATTGGACAAAGAGAATCCTGGGTGGCTAGGGGGAAAGGCCATCCAGTTGTCCATGGTTTGAATGAAAATGGATTTGAATCTATGGGCCAGTAGGGGTCTCTTCCATGGTGTCATAAACATCAGGGGCCAGAATTGTGCATGTAAGCATGACAGCCTGTTCAAAGAGGGGGCAAGAGAGACAGGAAAGGCAGCCAGAGGATAGCACCAAACAGACCAGTTATAGCAAACTACAGTGGTGACTATTCCAGAGCCAGCAGCGGCCTCGGGCTCATTTTTAAATCTCCGAGCCCAGTTCCAGCCGCTGCCAGGTTCACAGTTTAGTGTTGTTGTCATCGGAGCAGCCATCAGCATCGCCATCAACCAATGTAGGACTCCAGCCACCCGAGCCATCGAAGCCATCAGAGCCACCGGAGCCGAAGCCTCCGATGTCATAAAAGACTCTGAGGCTTTAAACTTTAAAACTTTAAAACTGCCAGCACCGTTGGGGCTGGCGCTGTCCAAGCTGTTTAGCTGCTGAAGCTGCTGAAGCCGTTGGAGTGTAAACCGCCGCTCCCGCTGCCGCCTCAGCAGGCTTAATGGCTCTTATCAAGATCGCTGATATGGATCTTGTGATTCTTCTGGCGGGACTCGGTCTAGTTGGTATTGATCGAGTCCCCAGTATTTCCCTCGCTAGATTCTGGGTCGGGAGATGGAAATGGCCCCTGAAACCTCCCTCAGGACAAAAGACCAAGGATTCCCTCCTGCGGAGCTCTAGGTGCAATCGGCCATCTTGTCGGGCACGCGCATTAGATATATGACAACATTTCATGACAAGAGTAATGAAAACCAGCTGGTCAGAGTTGGTAAGTTATAAAATAGAAAATAAAGATGGACTGTGCAAAATGGGAAAAAGTGTACATGCAGTATATCTCTCCATGATATACCTTGTTATTTTATTTGCTGCTTTTTGCCAGGTTCTCTTGCTTTCTTTTCCACATTAGAAAGTATTTCCAGAATCAAGCAACTGCAACAGAATTGTTGGGAACTATTTTATTACTGATTTAGATAACTCCTCTGGTTAAATTTAGTTTGAAAATGATGTTAAGCACTTATGTATACTACTAATTAATTACACTGAAACTGAGAAATGCATTAAAGAGAGACCAGATTCAAGGTTTCATTTATAAACCTATGGAACTGTATTATGTATAGCTGTCTTCTGTAATTATTGTGTCTATCTGGAACAAAGATCCAGAGTGAAGAAAAAATCCTTTTCTATATTTCCCCTTTCCAAGAGATGTATTCACATTAACAACTTATCTGAAAAAGTTCTTCCATTTAAATAGGAATATGCAGAACTGTATTTGTATCAATATTTCATTTGTGAAAATGATTGAAATCATGGATGCTACGTACAAATATATTTTTAATGTGGCCCAAAAATCCTTCCTTCCTTTCTTCCCTCCCTCCCTGCCCCCCTTCCTTCCTTTCTTCCCTCCCTCCCTGCCCCTTCCTTCCTTCCTTCCTTCCTTCCTTCCTTCCTTCCTTCCTTCCTTCCTTCCTTCCTTCCTTCCTTCCTTTTTTTTTCCTTGCTAGAAACCAACAAAAATATCACAAGTGACAGTCATTTGATCATAGGATGCTGTAACTGGTCATATAAAGAAGCTGGTTGCCAAGTGTCCTAAATGAGGTCATGTGGCTATGCTGTTTGTGTGAGGAATTACTTTTTACAGCAGCCTTTTATGAGTCATAAAGCACCCCTTCTGGGACCATTGTAATTTCATACAGTCATTAAGCATCCAGTCATATGTTGAGAACTACCTGTACAATGTGTGGACCTCAAGGTAATATAAAATCCCAATTCTCATCAATTATAGCCTCATGGCCAATTGTTATGTATAATGGGAATTGCAGTCTTCAACAAAATACCAAGAAGCAGATCTTGCCCCTCTTTATCGCAGATAAGCATTGATCTGGCTCAAGTTTCTGGAATTGGGATTTTCCTTACTCACCAGTGTATCTATAAATGATGCTCTCCTTTAGAATAAATTTAAACTACAATGAATTCTGCTGAAGAGTTTGGGAAGTACAGGGGTTGTACTATTCATCTGACCACTTTTCTTGCAGAGGTTTATATTGTCAGTGTGGCAATCATGGTGTTTAAAGACAATGCTGTAAATTACTGCAGGTTTGGAGTGACGCTATGCTTTAAAATAGACTATTCCATCTTGTTCATTGCAAATTTCCTCTGTAAAAATTAAAAATAGAACATGTATGCACAAGTAAAATTTAACAATCCCTTCTGTTCCTGCCGTCCAGAGCAAAATAATCCTGGTGGCTATATTGCAAAAATAATTCACTGAAGCAGAAGGTTCCATCTCACTTCAACTCAACTGATTATAGGCTTGACTAACCCCATGTAATAGCAGCAAGTTGTATGGCAAGTCTAGGATAAGCCAGACGGGCATCACCTTGACCTCTGTTAACTGGAATCCAATAGGCAATTATTCATCCTGCCTGGGACATTTGAAGCAATTACTTAGACTGAGGTGGACAATTTGTGAGATGGCCATTGAATACGATAGTGTGGATAGCCACATGGGAAGGAGGGAGAGAAATATCAAAATGGGGGGGAGAGATATTACCTAAATAAATAGAATTGGTAAAAGGATTGTTCCTGTATTTCCCATTTCTAAGATTATTGAGGTTTTCAGTAGAAAGTGATAGCCAAACAAAAATTCTTCTGAGGAGGGGATTTTTAAAAAAAATAAATAAAAGAATGTTTATTAAATTGCATCCATTCAAAACAAAAAGAGGAAACATTAAATATTTGGTTACTAGTTTTAAGAAAAACCCTTTTAATGGATGAATTTGCCAGGCCTAACAGAGAGAGTACAATTTGGCATACTGTTATTATTTTCCAGCTGAATATCAAAAACTTTCCCAGATGTTCAGTGCTGTTGTTGTGCAACTGCCAATAAGGAAATGCCTGTTAATTGGAAATTAATTAAGTTCCCAGTTTGGAAAGTTATATTCTTATAAATTATAGATGTACTGTAACTGGACAGGTAGAAAAAGAAGTTTTATCATTCTATTGTTTTGTCCTTGAGAGCAGCTGTAATTAATTTGTAAACTATCCCAAGGGATTCCAGGAATCTGGAATATATCCAGTAGTCATCTTTTTACAGTAGTCCTGAAGCTATCCTATTTCTTCTATAGCTCACAGTAAGCACTATAAATAAGTGAGTAGTCATTTACTTTTTGATAGGATATGATGCCTCCAGATCAATACTATTCTACTTAATTTCATTTCTTTTATGTCTTGCTATTCCAATCCCATTGTCACAGACTTTTCTACCATCATACTCTGTCTTGGATTCTTTGTTTACAATATTAATTTTTAAACTTGTAAGAAAGATTCTTAATTTTTTATTTTTATGAAAGTAAATGATGGAGCATTGCAATTTTATACTGCTATCGAAGTGAATGAATCACAAATTATATAGGAAAGTAAATGAGACACACAAACAAAAGAAAATAGGAGTTTTCTCTCCAAATAATTATGATTATCTCCAGATTGGAAAATGGACAATTTCTAGTCATGAGACCAGGGAAGTAATGACTAACCAAAGATGGCTATGCTGAGAGTGAAGCTGATGACTGTGAAGGAAGAGAATCAATAAATGAACCAACTCTTTGCAATTCCTCTCTGGACAAGGATTGCCCACAAGTGCTACAGTTAGTGGTCCTGACAAGAAGAACTCAAAACAACAATGTCTCTTGATTTGGAGCTCTGGGAACCATCTTAGCCCAAACTATAAAGGACACTGGGTTTGCACGCTCCCTTCTCGAATCCGTTTTGAAAATTGCTTGTTAACTGCTTTTTAGTTATCAGAGATCTTTATAATGAAAAGCTTTATACTGGATGGGTTTCTTTCAATCTTTGACAAAAGAAGCCAAAGAAGTTTTAAATGAAAGTTTAAGGACTTGCTTGTTTTCTTTTTGAGTAAACAGCAAAAAAGTGGTATGATTTTGATCTGATATTGGAAAGATATAAATGAATCTGGGGTCCAGATGGATTTGAAATAATTTTTTGAAATTAATTATAAGAATCCTTCCTGTAGGAAAATGCTATTGTTTCAAATTCTTTAAAAACATAAACTTTGAAGGTTGGCCACTAGAGGGAATCAGAAGGGATTAAAGATTAATTAAAATAATTAAATAATTAAAATATTAATTAATTAAAATTATAATTATATAAATTATATATATAATTATATAAAATATAACTATATAATTAAATAATTAAAAATTAATGGAGAAGAACACTTAAATTTGACCTTCTAATACGAATTGGAGTAAAATATTTCATCATTGGAAGATATTAGTGCACAACGGATCCAGAAGTGAATTTTAAGAGTGTGTGCCATTATCACCAGATTGTGATTAAAAGATACTATGGATGAAGATCAAATGTTACTAGATTAGTCTGAGATGCATTTGAAAGTAGATTTAAAAATAACAGGCTACAAGAATGATATAGAAAAGATGCTACACTGGATGTACAAATAAAACCAGCTGATGTGTTAAGAATTAAAAGGGATAAACAATAACAAACCAAAATATACAAATAAACAAGCAAAAGAGTAATCTGGATAACATTCCCCTACTGGATTTACAAAACAGATTTGTTAAAGTTTTGAATAATTTTATGAAAAGGACAAAGAAAAATGAAAACAAATCAAGTTCGACAACATTATTTGAAGGGACTAAAAATCTAGATTCTAAAAGTACAGGGAATGAATATAAACTTAGTTATGTTTATTAAAGTTAAAATAGATATCTTGGTATATCTGGTAACCCTTAACAGACTTTTGCTGATCAGGCCTGAACAATAAGGATTTGTTTATAGATAAAATATGGGATATGGGAAGAACAGATAATTTGTTGTATTTTAAGACAAGTTACTAAAGTTACTACATTGTTTATACTTGTGATGAAGAGGAAAGTTATTTTTTACCTTTACTATATTCTCATTTTATCTTTCATTTATACTATCTTATTATTTTTTCTTTTTGGTACCTATTTTTTTCTATTCTCTTTTCATTTTTTTTAGTTTGTTTTAATTTTTATTATTGTAATTTTTAATAAAATTACTATTTACAAAAGATAATGGAAAAGCCTGTGGGTTTCTGTTTATAAAACCAACTCCCAAATTTTATATTTTAATTATAATGTTTAATAAAATTACTATTAAAATAAGAAAATTTGTAATCATGTAATGGTAATTTCACTTACTGTTTCAGGAAATAACCTGTATCAACTGTTTCTCTTTTTTCTTCCTTTAATAGTTCTTTACAAAACTATCTGTGTCCTAGGTTTCATATTTCTTTGATTTGTTATTCCTTGTTCATAAGGGCAAATTTGGGAATTGAATTATTTCTTATAATACTCTAATTTGATATGTTGGCATCTCTAGACAAGTAAAATATGATACTGCAAAAATGGTAAGAATCCTTGTTGTTAAAGAAGTTTTAGAAAACAAAATAGGTTGAGAAGAACTTACTTTAAACAATGCAATAGTTTTCTAAGATATCTATGGTTCAGAAATGGATTGTTTTGCAAACAACCTCCTCACTGATTTTTTGTAAAAGCACAGTCTGACAGTTTTCTTATGTCTGCCTTTCTTTTAAAAGTATATTTTGCAGGATGTTTGCAATCAAGAAAAAAATTATTCCTCAAGAGAATGAAAATGTAAAATGTGTTTTAATGTATAAAGTTCTTAAATTATATAAAGGCTATATATTGTGCATAACTTGATTGATTGATTGATTGATTGGTTGATGCTCCATCTTCAATTTGATAAATAATTCAAGGCATATACCTAATATTATTTTGTCCTCATCTTTTCTCCACAACAGCCCTGTGAGGTTAGTCATGGTATAAACTGATATTTCATCCTTGAATGAATATATTCAGTGTTTTGAAGATGCATCATTTGAAGAAGAAAAAAAGACTAATAGGGACTGTTGATGAACTTCTACACTGTTTTTATTCATTATTGGCCTTCTCTCATTTTTATGTCTTTATTTCTGTCTGCATAATGGTGATGGCCATGTTAGGTTTTGTGTTAAGATGAAGAGACCATATGAGCAAATGTAAAACTAGTCCGCTCATGGCAAGATTTCAAGAAAGCATCATCTTAAGATGGTTATCAAAAAACACATGTTATATCTAGAAAGAATTTGCTTACATTTTGCCATCTGGAAGTCTTTAGCACCCTTGATTGTTTGTTAGTTCTTGTTTTTGCTTTAATTTTTCAACTCAAGGATGATGTTTCACCAATTATGTTGTTATTTAAATTACATAGGGAAACCATTGCAAATGTTAGAGACTGTCTGTTCAACATTTTAATCTATATTCTTGCACGAATAGTATTGATCTATGTATAGAAGACATCTCTTTCTTCAAGTAGCATCTCCATTTTTTTAACATTATATTTATAAAACAGTTCTAAACTTCCGAGTTTTTGTGAAAAAATGGGATTAATAAAGATTCCTATTTGTCTTTTGCAAAATTTATAAAGCTGTACAATCTAAGATAATTTTCCTGAAGTAATTTGTATATTCTAATAGTAAATCCCATATTTTTCAAATACGAATTAATGAAAAAAGGTTGTTCTATAATACATAAGGTTCACAAACTAGCACTATAGTTAAATGCTTTTTTTAGTACTAAAAGACTAAGATTTTAGTCCCTGATTTATTGGTTTTATGTAATGGGAAAAATGTGAAAGTGTTAAAGAACATTATAAATAAGCTACCCATTATATCAACCTTTCCATAACCTTTGTTAGAGAAATATAACTCTCAAACATGCTACTTGGAATTCTGGGAATTACAAGAAGTACAAAAAAGAACTAATGGTTATAAGATTACCATACACCTTAAACTGATCATATATAATTAGTGGATTGGAAGACATAGGTTCAATTCCACATTCAGCCACAAAACATGTTCAGTCAGCTATTTTTTAAAAACATTTATATGGCTGCTCAACTCAATCAAAGTGATTCTGGGCGGCTTAAAAAAATACAAAGTCACAAAGCCTAAAATAAGGAATATAAAACTATAATACATGGACCAACAAACCAAACAGTAAACTAATAAAATGGTGATCCAAACAGTAGTAACACAACTTGCTACAAAAAAAAGCCAAATATATCCCGTGGTTTAAAAAATTGGGCAGCCCTGCATGAAACTATTTAAAAGAAGTTTCACAGTAGCCCTGCTTGTCTTTGCAGAATCTTCTGCATACATTATATAAAAAACTTCATCTTTCAGTCTATCTTGCAACTTCCAACTCTACAAAGGAACAAACACAGGTTGCAAGCTGACAATTATTTGCTCACTATCTTTAGCATGGATCCATGCCCCAGCACCATAGGTGCACACTTGTATGAAGTATGAAATAGCCCAGTTCTAGATGCATTCAACTGGTTTTGCCAAATTCCATCCCTAATTTCATCCTTATGTTTAGAAAAATTCTTGCTGAGGTCAGGAAGCTTCCTTTGAACCATAAATTGCATCTATTCTAAGCGATTGGAGCTCATTTGTCATACAGAATCTGATCTTGGGCTAATTAAAATAATCACTTCCATGTCACTAGTCAGCCTGCAGAGCAATCCTTAATTCCACACCATCTGGCTGCAGAATCATTTGAATGCACTAGCAAAATCAGAGGCTTTGAAGTTTCATTATGCCGATGAAAAACTATGTTTCCTGTTAAAGGCCACTTTTACACATGACTAACCAGCAGAAATTGGTTCAACCTGAGGGCCCTCTGGGGCAATCTGAATGCAGTTGTTCCCTGGATGCAAGAAACTGTATGTTTAGGTGTCACGGAGCCAAGATATGTTTGGTGGTGGTTGTTTTCTTGATCAATTTCTATCTCACAACTATATGTACATGCATGTGTTACATATTTTTACTATGCACATACTGTGCATTTAATTTGGAAATTAATTTGCCTCTAAAAATGTTTCAGAGATTACAAACTATACTTCATAGAAACAGAAATTATTGTGTATGTCCTAGGAAATGCCATCCTTTGATCTGGAAGTAAGGATAATTTACAGGTCTAAAGTAACTAAAGCAACCACTGACAAGCAGAACCATCACAGCAAGCTGTTTCCAACTAAATGCACACTACTGATCATGGACAGCAAAACTGTTCTTTAAAGAAAAAAAGTTTCCCTAGCAGATGGCTCCCAAAATATTCAGACCACAGTGTGTGCTAGTGGAACATTTCTAACAGAAATAAAACTAGTCAAACAGAAAGTGAATCTTTAGTTATAGACTATAAGCTGTAGCATTCATATAGATGGTTTCTGCTGTACCATACTGCAAACAATAGCAATACAGGAACTTAAGAATCTTCAGCATAAGTTATCAAATAAGGAAACTAATACAAGGATGCAAAGGCTCTAGCAGTAGAAGAGCAACTAGACCAGTGTTTCTCAACCTTGATAACTTACAAATGTGTGGACTTCAATTCCCAGAATTCCCCAGCCAGCATGAAGTCCCCACATCTTCAGATGGCCAAGATTGAGAAACAATGAACTAGACTAAAAAGGCAAAGTATTTTTTAAAAAAATTAAGGCATTTCAAATGGAATTTGGACTTCAACTTTTTAAATAAATGTTGAATATTAATAATAGTAATACATATTTGTGGGGGACATGATTCAGCTGAGCTTGAAGGAAAACCAAGAGTGTCATCATCCCTTCATGCCATTAGAGATCTAAGTCCAGCCCATCTTGAATTTCATTAACTCTTACTACTGCCAGTTCTCTTTGACTGTTACTAATTCAGTTTCCAGTAGAGGGGGATGTAAATTGGCATAATCACGGCGGTATCATGTGATGTATCATGACTTTCCCCCCTCTTTGCTAAACTGGGCATGGCCATGGCCAACGCATGATGCATCCAGCCCACGGGCTGTGAGCTTGACACCCCTGTAGTAGAGAGTGAGTTAGCTTGCAATAAACCTGCATTCATTTGAACAGCTTTGGCTGCTGATTTCCTGTGTTTGACAATTTGTGTGGACTATAAAATGATTTTATGATAAATGGCATGCTAAAAGTAAATGCCTAAACTAACTAAAAAAACTAGACAAAACAAAAATGAAATGAAGATGTAACAATGGGAGAAATAAAAATAGAAAAACTCACAAATAAAAATATCAAACTATTTAGATTTCAAAATTATACTATTCTATAATTTCAAGCTTTTAAATTTTAAATTTATAATAATATAATGGTTACCATTTCAACCTAGTTCATACAAAATGGTATTGTCAAATTTGCTTCTCCTTAGATTCAAAACCAATTCAAAAGCTGAAATTGACACATTTTATTAAGTTAGCTTTTAGAGTTTGTTACACCAATATTCTTCCAGGAACACATTATCACCTTCTTAACAGTCCAAAAATTATATAACCAGTGTTATTCATAAACTAAGAGGCTCCAATTTTTTTGGAAGTTGAATAATGTGCTTGTACTTGATGTTTGATTTACAAGAACCTGGATCATCATAATAATGATATTTAGCTAACAAAGAAGTACTATTGGATGTGTCCTTGGCAGGTCAAGTAAAGTCCTTCTATACTTCTCTGCTGTTGTTCAAGACAGATCTGGAAATAATGCAAGATTTGTTTTTATTTCTCATATTCCAAAGCTTTTACATTCTAGTTTTTTGTATTTTTCATCACCATTAGGACTGCAAAGAAAGAAATTCAATTACAACAGGATTTTGAGATTATGAAATCAATTTCTACAAGGGACATGATAAGCTTTCTCAATTGATTTAAAGCAGTCTATATAAAACAGGTCCTATGAGCATTTTCCTACAGCTTCTGCAAAAGTTTATATTCTGAATATTCTAAATTAAATAGGGCTTTCCCACCCTCCCACTGCTTGATTGACCTTGAATTGGCTCCAAAGCTTCCTGTCAGGCCACCAACTCTTTGTCTCTTGTCTTGTCTTAGG
The DNA here is from genome assembly GCA_009733165.1 of Naja naja. NCBI lineage: Eukaryota > Metazoa > Chordata > Lepidosauria > Squamata > Elapidae > Naja > Naja naja. Next base: position 141,025,310 of record CM019151.1, on the reverse strand, counting down.
CAAATAAAGTTACAATCAATTTCTCATTTGCTTCAATCTTAACATTATTATATCTTTTTTCCCATCTAATCAACTTTATCAGCATATTATGTAAGACATAATTTATTGTTTGTAACATAACCAAAATCTCAAAATTACTCACTTCTTGAACCGTAATATCAAAGGAAACTTGGGAAATTGGTACAGCTTTCTATATATCTTGATCCGAATAAGCAAAGTACCCAATGATAAGTGAGTGTGGGGGTATAAGCTAATTTCTCATTCAAAACCTCAAGCTCCTCTATAACAGCTTCACCCGAATGTGGATTTGTGGTATGGGAGAGGCTGTCAAGGGAAATCTGCTGTATTGCAGATTAATAAGAAGATATTACTTCTTTAAGCAATTTGATCTTCTCGCAAAATTCCAGAAATACAGGAAAACAATCAAATGAGTGTTTCAGCATAATTACTTCTTTCAGAATAAGTCAAACATATTCCTAGGTTATAAAGGCGACTTTGGACAATCTCAAAAGGAATGGGGGTGGCATTCGAGCTGTGATATAATGCTCATGCTTATTGTTCTGTGCATAGATGCTGCAGGGGAAACTTAACATGTTCTGCACGAAAATAATATCACTGAAGCTGTTATTCACATTTCAAATAATGTCTCCATTGGCAATAACACGGGTTTCTCTCAAAGTCAAATAGCCATTCCAGACAAATGCTTTTGGTTGTGATTATACAGGCGGTCACATGTGGCAGGACAAAATGAGTTAGACTCCCTCTTATCACAAAGAAAATTCAGGCTTCTTCAAGATTCTTGATAAAAAGCATGGCATTATCTCCTTTCATACAATTAATAACACATTGCTAGTTTTACATGGAGTGTTTTGCAAGTGAAGATGCAATTGTCAGATGCAATTTTGACAATAGTTTTGGGTGGAAGAACAAAGGAAGGTTTTCTGATTTAGAACTCATACTCTGAAATCCTTATGGAAGTCTTCTGCCTGAAACAGGGAAATGAGCATAAATACTCTGAAACTGCGTTTATTTACCTGACCTTCAACTATGTCCTTCACCTTCTCAGTTCAACCTTCATGCATTTATCTAAGTTTTTCTGTGCTTAATTATGCTTAAAAGATTTAACATTTGCCATTACTATTAAGAGGCTATAAATATGGAACAGTTGTGTTTGTATGTGAAATTGGGTCAAATTTTCTCTAAAAATATTATCTCACTATCATTCATCTGTTCTTCCCCTCTGCCCACCAAGCCCATGAATTTTGCTCGGGAATAACGCTGACTAACTTTCTCTGCAATGTCCTTGAATAACGTTATATCATGGTAAGTATTGCACAAAGGAAGCTTTATGATAATGGAAATACAGCTAATTCTAAAGACTAATGATTCCTAAACAATGTGTTAAAATGGGGGGGGCAGACTGTGGCCACTACTAAGCATCTACATAAAAAACTTACATAGCATTTCCTATCTTCCCATAAAATAAATTGGCAAGGATTTGTCACAAATAGTCCTAGTTCATTTTGCCTGTTCAACTTCCACCAGTCATAAAATACCATACAATAGTACTATTTAGTGGGATAGAAGCATATAATGCCTACCCTTATGAAATCACAGAATAATTGGCCAGAAAAAGATAGGTCATAGAATACAAGAAAAAGCAAAAGGAAAAGTCATTTGAAAAGAGGCAGAGCAGATAGGAAAAATGAAAATACATACATGGGACAGCTCAGAAATAAAGAAAACAACAGAGAGATGACTCTGTGATTGGGATATTTTTACAATTTTTACAATAAGCACAATGCTAGTTTTTTTTCTTTTTACAATCCTGTAATCCCTTTTATTGGGATGGAGTTGGGGTGACTGAATGAGCTGAGCATTTACTTCCTGATGCCTATGCGGAATTTGCAGCAGATATTTTCTCTTTGCACCCAGAGAGAGAATTGAACATTCCTAGAATTGAACACTCAACCTTCCAAGTGGGAGGTGAGAATTTTCACCTCTAGGTCTGAAGTGGGGTAGGGTTTCCTACATAGGCAGGGGGTTGGACTAGAAGACCTCCAAGGTCCCTTCCAACTCTGTTATTCTATTCTATTCCAGGTCATTGCACTCCTCAAGCTCAATATTAGCTGTTGTAGCTACAATCAACAATAAGCTTCAAATTGCATAATTTGTATTTTGCTATATCTCTTATATGTCTCCTATTATATATGTACTGGTAAATAATTTTTACTTTGAAATCAAGCTAATTTTGTAGAAATGATAGCCTCTGATGCTAGATCATTGGAAAACATTCCTTTTTTTCCTTTGAGAACACCCAATGATATTTTTATTTATTAAATTCATATTTCATATTAAAGTCATTGTAAACAATATATTTATTAAATTCATATTTAGTGATACTTTCTTCTTCTTCTAACCTACTAGAAACTATGAGCAGTATTGCAGCTCTCAGCCTATTAAATTAGGCTTCATTTGGAATGCATAATGACATCAATGGACTGTGAACCGGAGGTATATTCATCAGATTCTGACCAGTTCTGGAGATCCGGTAGTGGAAATGACTAGAGATTTTACAGTATCCTTCTCCTGCTATGCCCACCAAGCCATGCCCACAGAACCAGTAGTAAAAATTTTTTGAATCCCACCACTGCTGTGAACGTGGGGCAAAAGTCTCACTGATAACAAAAGTCAATAGACTGCTCCCCTATGTCATTGTACCCATGAAAATAGATAGGAATGGGGAACAAATTTTCTTAGTTCATATTCTTATACTATGTTACTTAATTAGCACTTCATAATACAATACACAAATCAGAAACAGAGTTATTTGTTGTGGTTAGCCGGCAGCAGGTGCAGATGGCTGAGGAGAGCGAGGATTCTGAAGAGGGGCCAGCACCATCAGGGAGTGGACTGCTGCCTTCAGAGATTGTAGGGGCTGGCAGCAGTGATGAGGAGGTTCCCGAGGAGCCTGTGCCAAGTGCACGTGCACTTAGGATTACTCAGAGGAAAGAACAATTACAGCAGCACAGGCGACTGGGGAGTAAGGCTGCAAGATAATGGCCCCTCCCTCAAGAGGATAAAAGCCAGGTTTGGAAAAGCATTCTTTGCAGAAAGCAAAGAAGCTCTGAAGCTCAACTTGTGGACATCTTAGTTCGTGTTTGGAGAATCTTGTAAATTAGTTTTTATCTCTGGGTTTTTGGCAGCATTGATGAACACCTTGGCAAGGCTCTTTCTTGTCAGAGCTAATTAGTGGAAAGCAGCCTTTTATCTGTAAAGGAACAGAATTCGTTATTAAACCTTAAAAGGTGGGGGCTGCTGCCTTTGTCTGTGTTTGCTCTTTGGGAACCTGGTTGGGTCAGAACATTATTCTTCAATATTCTCACTTTCCAGATTTTGTGATGCAGAAATAATATGAAATCTTACAAATGTTATAATATGATAGGGAGAATTATTAAAATAGTCCTTACATTGGCAGAAATATTTTAAAAACAATTAATTCAGTGAATTTTTGCTTTATTTTTTGTTGTGGAAGTAGAACAAAATAAAGTTTAGAAAAATTAGGAAAAAAAGTAAAACTGAAATTTACAATTCCTACCGTGGTGAGCCAATAAAATTGAAATATGTAGTAACAAAGAATCATCTGGGTGTGGCAAACTTTATTGGAAAACCACCAAAGAGGAACAAAGAGATTTCACTTTCTTTTTCTGCTTCCTTAATGCTTGATAACAAAATGAAAGTGGGAGTTAAGCACAGACAAGCTACTCAACTTCTGATTTTATGCTTTCATGATGCATCTCAATTAATCAAAGATTTGCTACAAAACCTCAACTTGCAAGACTGAGAACACAGTGGTCATAAAATATGAGCTGATTAATTTTACCCTAATTTGTATGATAATTAAAATTCTGACTTTTAATTCTGTTAATTGTCTTCCCACAAGGGGGTTGATTAGCCTTTGCACAACATGCTGCGAAAATGTGCTTCCTGCAGGTCTGTCTTTGTTTTTCTTTAAAATGTAACAGCTTCATACAATTATCCTTTAACTTCTATAAATAAATGCATGTTTCAGATGGTTTGGCATGATCAATGTCAGCTGCAGCCATAAATCAATTGCTGAACATTGTCAGACATTTCTCATTTAAGTGGAAAATGATGTGGCCTTGGCAGATCACTGTCCTTGCTAATAAACAATTGTCTGTGAAAATGGTGGTGGTGATGGTAGCAGAGGCAATCTATGGATAAGCTGATGGTAGAATGATAATACGGGTTATGAGGAATCCTTCTTGCATCTCTCTCTCTTTTAATAGCACACACTACCAAGATTTGAAATTGGGACAAATGTAGAACTGCTTTGAAAATTTATGTTCCCCATGAAAAACAGAAATAATCCTCATGCACTTTGGCTGAGATAAAGTAATGATGCTTCAATAAGCTTTCATGTTTCATTCACTGGTCACATCAAAAGCTTCATTAACCCCTTGCACATCTGCAGAACATGCACCCAAAACACATGCAACAGCAAGAGAGACCATACTATACTGATCAGAGTAATTGAGAAGGCAATGTAAAAAGGGGACATAGTTTGTCTAAGCTCCTTATCTTCCTTTTCCATTCCTCCAGTTTTTGGGGGGAGGATACATAAAACCAGATCACCTGATCCAAAAATCCTTGAAAAGGCTTATCTTCAACTAGTTAAATGTTATAGTGATTAGGAAATGATGTGGGAACAATCTTATTTCATTTCTCAGTGTTAACAAATTCTTTATGCTTTGATGATTCCTGGGCTGACACTGTTAATTCTCAAGGTTCTGGCTAGTCTATTTCTTGAAATGTCAGGTCAAAGCTCTGAATTTTCTTGAGAGTAGATAGAATTGCTGCCATTCTACAGTACACACTTTCCACTGGTTGTATTAAATTCATAATATCCTCTGCCTGATATTTTGGTATCTCCATTCCAGTGTAAGTGGCAAAGTTGCTATGTTCAACCTGGGTACATATATAGATTGATCAACAAAACCATTTTTTGGAGAATCTGTTCCCTTTAGCCTTTTCCTTTTTCCTTTAGCCCTGAGCTCAGATTGCTAAATTAAACCAATAGCAAATAAAGACTCAGACATCATTTTTATACTTTTACTAACTTGGATCCCTTCATTAATTCTGGCTGAAAATGTTCCTATTCAAATTGATGAGAATTTGGTAAGCAGCTTGATACATTGGAACAAACTGGTATTTTCTATGTCATTTTGTTTGTTATTTGATTCTTATACTGTCTTTGTTTATAAGTAACTCAAGGCAGTGAACATGAACATGAACATCCTTCTTATTTTCCCCACAACAACCCGGTATGTGAGGTGGGTTGTGAGAAAGTGGCTCAAAGTCATCCATCTATTTTTTGTGCCTAAGACAGGACTAGAACTCATAGTTACCTGATCGCTAAGCCAGCAGCTTAGCCACTACACCAGAGTGACAAATTACCAAAGGTGAAAATGAGATAAAGTTTGAAATTCATGTAAGGATATTTAAATGGCATTTATTTTTGTTGAACTTTTAAGGGCCTTGGTGGTGCAGGCTGTTAATTGCCTGCACTTAAGTTCCAGCTGCCTGCAATTAGTGCAGGCTCGAATGCCACCAGGACTCAGCCCTTCATCCACTCTGGATAGGTAAATTGAGGACCCAAGATTGTTGGGGGCAATAAGCTGACTTTGTAAAAATGCCGCTTAGTAATAAGCAGGCATATACAATGGAATGAAGGCTATTGCTGAGCACACTGGGTTGTATCCCAAAAAATTGTAAGCCGCCCTGAGTCTCTGGAGAAGGGCGGGATATAAATATGAATTAAAAAAAATTTTTTTTTGCTATAATGTTTGGACAACTTTACTCAACTTACTGAAGCTAAGCTAATCACATCGGATTGGGTGAGTGATTGTTTTAATCAGAATTTTATTTCCCTCGTGTGAGCCTGTTTTATTTATTTATTTATTTATTTATTTATTTATTTATTTATTTATTTATTATCATATATCATAGTTGCAGAATCAGTCAACTGCAGTGGCAGCCTTGTTCAAAACCAAACTAAGAACCTTTTTTTTGGCTATGTTACACAGTTATGACATTTATGGCTGAAGTTGTTCTCCTAACTCTCCCATCAGTTTATCGATCTGGTGCCAATTTTGCAGCTATTATAATCATCTACCAACAATTAACTTATACTTTCCACATAGCTTCATTAAAAGTAGATAAATACTTCAGTGGTGAAAAGTGTTAGTATTAGATTAATCAGCCATTTCTTGCAGGGTTTTTTTTTTTTTTTGGTAGTTCTTTCCAGGCATCAAAGGTCCTGAAAGAAGCTTTCCATTAATTAGACAAAACTCTAGAGCTGCTGTAGAGGAAGATATGACAGCAAGCTTCTCACATTCTTCTTTCTTCTGGTGTTATTTTTCCATCTTGTGCTCCTCTGTCACATTATGTCGCATGTTCATTCATTTTAACATCGTCTGTTCTAGAACTGCAATAGTTCTTCAAAAGGTGGACAATTTTTTTCCTCAACATTTTTTCCTTGGTAACCAGAGGCTGCAGAGAGTGGGGGATAGTGTCAGAATGTAATGCAAATGGATAGTGTTATGTATGTAGGTTTGAATGTTATTGGTTTATTTGAACTGTTCTTGTAAAATGTCAAATGGTATTGGTTTAAATAGTGCGGGAAGAAACCCTGCACTCCCATTGGCTGGCAACCACGGCTGCAGGCTATAAGAGGCAGCCATAGCCAAGCCAGGATGGGTCCATTCGAGCTGTAGTCACTTAATAAACTCTTTGCTGGAACTCCTCACGTCCTGACTCTTCATGCAAACTTAACACTGGCGACGGTGGGATTTCCCTGAAGAGAAGATGACGCGAAGAACAAGCAACGGAGCGAGATGGCTGCGCTGAACACCCCCCCAGCCCCGTTCGATCCGGCGGCGGAAGACTGGGAATCGTATGCGGATCGCCCAGATGTATCTGGAAGGGAACGCCTCGCCCCCAGGCATCCCGAGAGATGGAAGAGGGCGGCTCTTTCTCGGTCTGGCAGTCTTCAAAATGGCGCGTTAGCGGGAGCTGCAGAGCTGAAGGTAATGGAATGGCCTGATTTAGAGAAACTTTTAAGAGCCCATTACGCCCCACAAGTATCGTGCCTCATTAAGAGACACGAATTTTACCGTCGGGATCAAGGGGATAGCGAGAATGTTAATGACTTCGTGGCAAGTTTAAGGGACATTGGGGGTGCTTGTGACTTTACCAACTTAGAAGAGGCCATGCGTGATCGGTTTGTTCTAGGCCTTAAAGATAAGGTCTTACAGAGCAAATTACTAATGAAACCTAAGATCACGTTTAAAGAGGCCATTGAAGAAGCTGTTTCAGCGGAAGCCACCAAGTCCTCAGCAGCAGCCATGAAAAAGATTAACAAGGCCTCAAGCCAGGCCTCAAGCCATTCTGATGGGGAAAAATCCACAACAGCCCATTGCGAACAAATAGACTCTGATTCAGATGGCAGTGAGGCAGAGGAGGGGATTTTTAAACTCAGAATGGAGAAGAAGAGAAAAGACTCTGGGAAAAACAGGCAAGGATTCTATTGCAGAGGCTGTGGGGGGCACCCCGCACTGAATGCAAGTTCTTTGACTCCATCTGCCTACGTTGAGAAACGGGTCACATAGCCAGAGTCTGCAAATCATCCAGAACTCCACCTAGTAGGAAAAATTTCCTGATAAAGACTTTAAGCCCAACAATTTCCTTGAAAAGATGGGGCGAAATTTAGAAGCAAATGGCAAGAATGAAACTCACCAAACAATCACTATTGGGCATTCTTCACCCTTAAAAAGCAGGAAAGTACACGTGAAGGTGTTTATTGAAGGAAGGCCTTGCCAAATGGAAGTGGACTCAGGCTCTTATTTATCTATGGTGTCATGGGACACTATTCACAGACTCTTTCCCAACATTCAGAAGAAGCATTTCCAGAAGCAAGCACTGACTCTTAAAGACTACCAAGGGAACAAGATTCCAGTAGTTGGAGCATGAGATGTCAACGTGCAGTTTAAAGGCCACACCAAACGTTTGCCCCTGACCATCGTGGCCAAGGATCACCCAAGCTTGCTGGGACTTGAGTGGTTCAAGCCACTAGGCATCGAGGTGACTGGCATCAATCACGTGAGCAGCTCTGAATGGGAGGAGTCCTTGAAGTCTGAGTTTCCAGAGGTCTTCAGTGAAGGACTGGGCAAGTATATGGGAACCCCTATTGCTTTCAGCCTAGACCCCAAGGTGCCCCAATTCGTTTAAAGCCCAGGAGGGTTCCATTTGCTTTAAAGGAAAAAAATGATGCACAATTAGATAAGCTCATTGCTCAAGGGGTTTTAGAGCCTACTGACCACTCCAGATGGGAAACACCCATAGTCACACCAGTCAAGGCTGATGGGTCAGTGAGAATCTGTGGTGACTATAAGGGGACACTTAACCATGCGCTGCAGCAGAGCGCATACCCAGTACCAGTTGTGCATCATCTACTCCATTCCCTTGGCAGGGGTACAGTATTTGCCAAACTGGACTTGGCTCAGGCATATCAACAATTAACAGTTGATGATGCCACTGCAGAGGCACAAACAATTGTGACTCATAGAGGTGCCTTCAAATGTAAAAGACTACAATTTGGAGTAAGCGTGGCACCTGGCATTTTTCAAAGCCTGATGGAAAGAATGTTGCAAGGACTGCCAGGGTAGTGCCTTATTTTGATGATGTGTTAATCTCTGCTGAAAATGACACTCAGCTTCAAGAGAGACTCAGAGAAGTCCTTACCAGATTCAGAAAAGTGGGTTTAAAAGTCAAGGAAGACAAATGTACACTCAAAACAGACAAAGTTGAGTTCCTGGGGTACATGATTGAGAAGCATGGCATCCACCCTACTGATGCCAAGGTTAAAGCAATCAAGGAAGCCCCTAAACCTAGATGCAAGACAGATTTGCAAGCCTTCCTTGGACTTATTAACTTTTATCATATGTTTCTACCTCACAAAGAATCTATTTCTGAGCCTTTACATCGCCTGCTTGATAAGAAGGCTGTTTGGATCTGGGGGCGGAAGGAACAGTCAGCATTTAACAGTATTAAGAGACTAATCACGTCTGATGCTGTGTTGATACAGTTCTCTGAGAATTTGCCTGTTGTTCTGACTTGTGATGCATCCCCTTTTGGAGTGGGGGGGGTTTGAGTCACAGGCTTCCCAGTGGAAGGGAAGCCCCTATTGCATTTTACTCTCGCACTTTGTCCAAAGCAGAGAGGAATTATAGCCAACTGGACAAGGAGGCATTAGCAGTCGTTGCAGCTGTTAAGAAATTTCATGAATATCTGTATGGCAGGTCATTCACCATTGTTACAGATCACAAACCTTTATTAGGCATTGTGGCAGGAGACAAACCTACACCTAATATCCTGTCACCAAGAATGCTGAGATGGACTGAATTTCTTGCAGCCTATTCATACAAACTGATTCACAGGCCTGGCAAGGACATTGGACATGCTGATGCACTGAGTCGTTGCCCACTACCTTGCCACAAGGAGGACTTTGAACTTGAAACTCACACCTTTTTCCTAGAGACTGTTGCTAAGCTTCCAGTCCATGCTGCTGAGATTGCCAGAGAGACTGCCAAAGATGCTGTGTTGGCACCTGTTATAGGCTGGATTAAGAAAGGTTGGCCTCTTCAAGATCTACCTCACCTTGCCCAACCTTTTAAGTCCAGGCAAACTGATTTATCTGTATTAAGAGGATGTATTTTGTGGGGTAACAGGGTGGTTATTCCTGCAAAACTGCAAAGGGAGGTTTTGGAAATGTTACATGAGGGTCATCCTGGGATTGTAAGGATGAAAGGTTTGGCCAGGAGTTATGTATGGTGGCCAGGTATTGACAAAATGGTTGAAAACTGGGTAGCATCTTGTCCCAATTGCCAGGTAGTCAGGCCTGCTCCACCTCACGCCCCCACAGGAATGGGAATGTCCTAGGGGCCCATGGTCTAGAATCCACATTGATTTGCAGGCCCTACGAGAGGGCACACTTTTCTAGTTATAGTAGATGCATATTCCAAATGGCTAGAGGTAATTCCCATGACATCCACTACAACTGAGGCTGTCATCAAGCAGCTCAGAAAATTGTTTGTAACCCATGGGTTACCAGATGTCCTTGTTTCTGACAATGGCCCTCAATTCACATCTAACATTTTTGAATCCTTTCTAGCTCAACAGGGTATCAGACATGCCCTCACTGCCCCTGGGCACCCTTCGGCTAATGGCCGGGCTGAACGCTTGGTACACTTTACCAAAGAGAAGCTTCAGCAGCTGGGGCCTGGGGATATCACTGAGAAGCTTGAAAAACTTCTTAGTGTTCAGCACATCACTCCTAGCCCATCAAATAACTTGTCCCCAGCAGAGTTGTTGATGGGTAGGAAACTTAGGTCTTCCCTTGACCGCCTTCATCCCACTTACGCACCCAACGCACCACTGGATTCCACTTCCAAAGTTCGTTCTTTTAGTGTGGGAGATTCTGTATATGCTAGGAACCTTATAGGTGAACCTTTGTGGATTCCAGCTGAAATAACTCACATCACTGGGCCTCGTTCTTACAGGGTACAAACAGAGGATGGCCTCCTCTGGAGCAGGCACATTGACCAACTTAGATCCAGGTTCCCTCAGGAACATCCCCTGTCTCTCTCTGGGTCCCTCACCTGATGTCTCTTCTAGGGGAAGGGGGGAACAGGAGGAAAATCAGCAAGCAAGAATCAACCCCATGTGTAATGAGCCATTGCAACAGGAACCATCCCGAACCCTGTCACAATGCCAAGATCCATCCTTAGAAGTGGAAGATTGCACATCACTACCTGACTTGGGTGCTGACATTGGAATGGAGATGGGTTGGGAGGAGAGACCAGATTCTAACAGTCTAACAGGGTCTCCTTTCACAGGAAGTCCCAACAGGGAAATGTCAGCAGACACATTTCCCCTCTCACTGGGTGAGAACGTTAAAACTTCTGAACCACGAAGGTCTCAACGTACACGTAAGAGCCCCACCTATTTAAAGGAATACATTAGATAGGTTGGGGTTTGGTATGGACTGAACCTAGTGGGGAGGGGTGTTATGTAGGTTTGAATGTTATTGGTTTATTTGAACTGTTCTTGTAAAATGTCAAATGGTATTGGTTTAAATAGTGCGGGAAGAAACCCTGCACTCCCATTGGCTGGCAACCACGGCTGCAGGCTATAAGAGGCAGCCGTAGCCAAGCCAGGATGGGTCCATTTGAGCTGTAGTCACTTAATAAACTCTTTGCTGGAACTCCTCACGTCTGACTCTTCATGCAAACTTAACAGATAGGGCTAATTTTTTTTAGAGGAAAGTTTTTAAATATTGTTTTACATGAATTCTGCAATATAGCATTTATTCTATATAAAATTGTAAAAAAAAATCCTGAGTCATTACAATTTGGTTAATGTTGCTGAATTTCAGAGATCCAAATCTGGAAAAAAAAGGAGTTGAAGTTACTCTCAGCGTACAGGTTAACTATCCCTGATTTAACTCTCCATTAAGTCATTGATACCAAAGACTGAATTTGGAACCTATTGCTTGCATATTTCCTCTAAAAGAGAAGTAGTATTGGATTTATTAGGGAAGGAAGTTGTAGTTCTCACTAATCAGTTATGGAGGATGAAGAACAGCAATCAGAAATTTCAAACCAGCGAAATAGTCCTATTCCCTTCCTTCCTGTTCTCTTTTTTTGTTAAGCCTTCCATAAACCTTGTGGCTTACATCACATAAAACCTGGTTGTCCTATGTATTTACTTGTACCATTAACTTGCAGGACTGTGGACATGATTGGAGAAGACTTTGTACTAATTCTAGGAAAAGCCAAGCTATACATTACAAAATTCATGACAACTTCAGTAAACAGAATGACTGTCAATCGACTACCCAAAGCCAGAAAGGGGACCAGGTTGGAAAGACCCTGAGGGAGCCTACTTTTAGCATTAAAATTCAATAATAGGTAATAATAGGTAATAAGTGATACGGGCATTATTAGCCAAACAGATCTACAGAGAGGAGCTAAAGTACCTTTTAAAGCTAGTGAGTTCATTCATTATCAATAGTGCAAATGCCTGCTATTATATTCTATTATCTTTTGCCGTATCCACTTTTCATATACATTATGATGGAAGTTAACTCCTATACATAGAAATATGTTCCATTTGTTCAAGGAATTTTGAATAATTTCTAGAGGCTGAATCCTGGAAATTTAGCTGGAAAGCTTCTGCAACCCTCTATTGTTTGCTCTTTCATTAGTAAACTGGTGGTAAAATTTAAATGAATTCTGTTTTAAATATGTGAATAAATTAGTATCATGGAGAAAGCATAACTTACATCTTTCTATATGGCCATTATGCCAGTGGCAGGTAGACTACTCCAGTATTGAAAGTATATTGGTGTTATGACCACCTCACTGTTGGGTTCAGCAGAATAAAGTGGCCTGTCTGGACAATATACAAGAAGGATGGTGTAATAGGCCCTAAACTGGCTCTTTCATGTCAGCTTGCATGCCTGTACCACACCAGAGTCACTTCCCTGCTTATCATCCTAAATAACTACTCCAGAGGCTCTACCTTCTTTAGGGGCAAGTTTGTTGGGATACCCCAAGGAGGCCAAAAAGCTTAAGAGTAATAATTTCTCTTATATCTCAGGCAACAATAGACTAGAAAGGACAGCGGTTTGGACCAGCCAAATGCCAACACTTTTTGTCTTACTACCTGAAGTATTTTCTCATTGTGATGTTTTGATGTATGGGTTCATCATCTAGAAGAGCATTCCAAGAGACTTAAAAGAAACATCATATGCTGCATAGAGTCATGCTAGCTGCTTTCTCCCTCAGTTGCTGCAAAAAGTAATGGTGCAATTCTCTTAAGGACCAATGAATCATTCTGAGGAACTGTCCACTGCAGCATTTGATAAGAGAGAGAACACCTTGATGGATGAGAGGCTGCGGCCCTCTTAGTAAGCCTGGGTCCAGCTTGAGACATTTTGATTCTGAAGCAGAAAAGCCAATGGCATCCTTTGATCCTTGAGCATACAGTCTTCAACGTTGCTAAATAATTTTGAGTCTGAGATAAAAATAAAATGAAAACCCACCATAGAATCTCTTCTAGGAATAAGACTGACCCTTCAGTTTAAGTACATTATTGTTCATTCTGCCCTTTTGGTCCCACTGGTTATCAGCTGAGTTGCCATCCTCTGTCTCCCACATTTCTCTTATCCTGATCATTCTCTTGACTGATGATCATCATGTGAAAAGCTGGACTAGACGGTTGGATAAAGGCAGTCTCAAATTCCCTGTCCCATCAATTCAAAAGTTTTTCTTCAAATAAAGTACAAATCCAAGAAGCTTACATAAGAATTGAGAATGGAGATTATCATTAGAAATAAGTGCAATAAATTATGGTCATCACAGTTCACCAATGGAGTATTAAATAATCTGGTATGAACTCATTGTATAGTGAAACAACGAGTTTAGAAAGCAGGACTGAATACACAAAAATAAGAGCTCCTTTCTGACCCATGATATTGCAGCTTAGTTATTCTGGTGCCTTATTCAGATGCACCGAAAAGTGGGCGGAGGAGTGTCATTCTTCCTTTTGGGTGTTGTATTTTGCTGTGTAAGTAAAATATCCTTTTGGAAAATTGTTAAAGCAATTCATGAAGCTTGAAAGAACCACTGAAGTGAATACAAATATGTGAAGCAAAAGCATTTGTAATATTAAGAGACTGCAGCATGTCAAAGCTAATTTTTGGCAAAGAACTAACAGGCATCACATTACCAATTAAGTTATAAGAAGAAAAAAACATTTCAAAAAAATTAGTAGGCAATTGGCTTCAGTACAGAAGCCAATAGTGAACTTTAGAGGGATCAGGGAATGTGTTGAAGTGCATTAGCTACTCTTAAAGCATATTTAGAATGTATTGTACATATTTGCTGATTTAATTAAAATGCTTTATTTTTAATTTAGAGATGCTTTAAAGACCTTGCTTTAGAGACTCCAAAACTTATTTTCTGTTCCAGAGGCTAATCTTTGATTGAGTTAAACTGTATATATATCAGGAACACTTTGGATGACATATTATAAAAATACAAGTAGGAAAATGTTTTCTAAATATGATCAAAGGAAAATTTGCAGTATTTTTAAAAATCAGAAGAATTGGCTTCCCCAACTCTTGAAAAATACTGCCAACACATCTACAGGTAATATATCTATCATCTATCTATCATCTATCTATCATCTATCATCCATCTATCATCCATCTATCATCTATGTCTCTGTTACCTATATACTGTAGATTAGATAGATAGATAGATAGATAGATAGATAGATAGATAGATAGATAGAGATAGATCGATAGATAGAAGAGAGAGAGAATTAAAACATAAACAATGCCCCCCCCAATTAAAAAAATCAAACAGCCATGCAAAAAAAACCTCCAAACAATAAGAACCATTAAATACATACAGTGCAATGTCTCACAGAGCACAGCCATTCAAGAACAATACAGTTATTTTATGGGCTGTATGCTATTCTTGGATCCCTAGGACAGATGTCAAAGATGTCTGACCTTGGGCAGAGTGATGTTACAAAGGGTGGGTGCAGTAGCAGAAAAGGCCTCCTTTTGGATCTCACTAGATAACCTTCCCTATTGGATGGAACCTACAAGCCTCCACCTAATGGAACAGATAGATGTCACTGGGGAGAGGCAGTTTTTAATTCCTTAACTTGGCCACATGCCATGTAGTGTTTCATAGTGTTTCAATACCCCGGTACCCAGGGGGGCATTTGCCCAGGTTCGCCTGGTGCATCAGTTGAGCCCCTATTTGGACCGGGATGCCCTATGCACGGTCACCCATGCGCTCGTTGCTTCCCGTCTTGACTACTACAATGCTCTCTACCTAGGGCTGCCCTTGCGGACTATACGGAGGCTTCAACTGGTGCAAAATGCAGCCGCGCGGGTAGTGATGGGAGTGACCCGATACTCCCATGTGACACCCCTCCTGCGTGATCTGCATTGGTTGCCGGTTGTCCTCCGGATAAGATTCAAGGTGCTGGTGTTAGCCTATAAAGCCCTTCATGGCCAGGGTCCAGGGTATTTGCAGGAGCACCTCCTACTGCCATTGAGTTCCAATTGCCCAGTACGCTCCCACCGGCAGGGCCTCCTCGGGGTGCCGTTGACTAGACAATGTCAGTTGGCAGTCCCCCGGGGGAGGGCCTTCTCTGTGGGGGTGCCCACCCTGTGGAACCAGCTGCCCCTGGGGTTGCGGCTGGCTCCTGACCTTCGTTCCTTCCACCGCAATCTTAAAACTTGGCTGTTTGTACAGGCCAGCCTGGATTGAGGTTGGTAGGGGTCTTTTTAATTAATTTGGTTTTATTGTATTTTAGGGATTTATTTGGATGGCTTTTATATGTTTAATGCCTTGTATTTATGTTTTCTGTATTTCGATTCTCTGTGTGAACTGCTCCGAGTCCCTCCAGAGATGGGGCGGCATACAAATCCAAATAAATACATACATACATACATACATACATACATACATACATACATACATACATAAATTGGACTCAGAAGCAAATTGATAACCAATGCAGCTTGCAGAGGAGAGTTTAAACATGCACAGATTTAAGTGTGCATATAGTTGGTCACACTGCTGCATTTTGCATCAACTGCAGCTTCCAAATACTCTTTAAGAGCAGCCCCATGTGGACCACTTTATAGTAATTGATATGGGAGTTGATCAGGGCATGAATGATTGAATATAGATCCTCCTGTTCCAGGAATGGGTGCAGACTGACAGCCAAATCAAAGCTGTGCAAAAGCCTTCCTAACCACAACTGCCATTTACTCTTCAAGCAGAAATTGCAAGTCTGAAGGACCTTCAAGTTGTGCATGGGGTCTGTCTGGGGACTGCAACCTCTTCCAGAACCAAAAGTGATCTAGGTGGCCCCAAAACCCAAAGTCACTCACTCTTGCCAGTGCTTAACTGAAGCTTGTGGTCTCCAACCAAATTATTACATCCTCCAGACATTGAGGCAGGATGTTGGCAGCATTGCTTATTTCACCAGGGATAAAGACATATAGCTGAGTATCATCAGCATACTGAAGATACCTTACCTTTGGTTATGGATAACCTTGCTTCTATCCACTTTATCCCAGTCCTTCCCATTGCCCACCCCACCTACCACATGTACTTTTAAAATTTTCTGAAATCCAGATTTATTTCTTATCATAGGCAGGGAAATGGAAACAGGTCATAAGCCTCAGACATAACCTGTTTTTCATCAGTGTTTCTGGACTTCAACTGGCATTCTTAGAAATTAAAAATACTGAGTTGCTGCAACTTAGGATGTACTCACTTGCCCAGAAAATATGGCAAAAAAAGTGAAGAGTAGAGAGCATCCTTGTGCTATACTTGCTATGGCAGCCATTTTGTGAGTTTTTCCAAGTACATGCATTCAAAGTCAAAATCTGCCCATCATATCTGTCTGAAAAGTTTGATGATCCCTGATCTATGGAGTCCAAGAAAAAGCCACTCAAATTATCACTAATGGATCATTACTAGATCCCTTGTCACCCAGTCATTGTTGAACCATTTGCTGTTTATTCTTAAATAAGTTTTGCATTTATCATGCATAGCTCTTAGTACATTTAGCAACCAGCTTTTAAATCCACATTCTTGCTAAATTCAGTTCTATTCTCTGATATTCCTTCTCTACAGCACAGCATATAAAGTAATATTTTCCCCACATTAATATATTTCTCAATGAAGAACAAAAATCTGGTGTGCACATCTTGTGCCTGACATATTGCACTCCTAAAATTTGTTCAGTATTACCTTTTGTACTCTTTCAAATATAATTCTACCAAACATCTTTCTAAGCATACTTAGCAAACTAAGCACCCTGTGGTTTTTCATTCATCTTTGCTATATTTTTCTTCTATAAAAGAACAATAATAGGATTTCTCCAATATTCTGATATTGAAGCAATCTTCTCACACACATTAAAGATATTGCACAGCACTCCAGAAGAAATCTGCATTCATATTTTAACTTGTTTCCAGTTATGCCATCTATACCTTCAGCCTCACAATTTTTCAACAATCTCACATAATTTATGCTGTCATTTGTTTTTGGACTCTAGCATTTATAGCATTCATCTCAACTTCTCTCTGCACCATATTCTATAACTGTCATTTCCATACAAACCACCCAAATAGATTTTGCAAATTCTTCGCTTAATAATTTCTTCACATATTTTTGCATTATTGGTTACTTTTCTCATTATTGGATACTTTTATCTTTTTTATCAACTTCATGATAAAACTGAGGAACGCTCAACAGACATTCCTTCTTTCTACCACTAGTTTATCTTCTACAACTGTCCTTCAGACTTTTGTAGATTCTATAATATATACGGGGACACTAAACCCTGTTTGGGGCCTCTGGAAAACCAACTGACCATTATTTGCAAAAAATCAGTGGTATGATCTGAATAAACAAAAACAAAAGCAGCAAATTCTGGCTCCATTCATATGTGTGAAATGATTCTATCCATACAGCATTGGTCCAGCCACCATTGCTCTTGCATCTCCTAAACTATTAAATGTGACTAACAGTCATCAAAATATTGTTTACCACTGTTCACACACAGTTGCACCCAGGTGTGGGATTCTACCAGTTTGCACCTATTCGCTAGAACCGGTTGTTAACATTTTAAGCAGTTTGGAGAACTGGTTGTTAGAAGAAATTACTGGCCTAATCCTGTAAGGAAGGCAGGAAGGAAACATTCTGGTGTTGCTTACAGAAACTGCCTCTCCGTTAACCCTTATTGCATTCTTGGCAGGACTAGACTTCCTGTCTCAGGAACGTCTCTGGAGTTTTTTTCCCCTCCTTTGCTGGTACTTTGCTTGTGTGGAGTGACCATTCAAAGTTACAATGGCACTGAAAAAAGTGACTTATGACCATTTTTCACACTTACAACTGTTGCAGCATCCCCACAGTCATGAGAGGCCAGGTGAGGAGATGTGTGCCTTGATGTGAGTGATATTGAATTGGCCATGCTCAGCCAAGAACATGACCACCAAGCCACGCCCACCAACTAAGCCACACCCACAGAACTGGTTGTTAAAAAATTTGAATCCCACCTCTGCTTGCACCTTCTTCCCCCAACACACATCTGAGTTGTAAAGACCAGATTATGTGGAAGCCAGTACATTATAGTGTGTTTTCTTAAAACAAATTGTAATTATAAAAATGATAAGGACAATCTTGCAATCATTTCATGAATTAAAGTAATTTTAGCCCCTGCCAAGCCTCATTACCTTCCACTTAATTTGGATTGCCATAAACTGCATTCCTCCTATAAAAACTATGATTTTAGATGTCAACCATACTTTACCTTATCACAGCATCATCTATTAGGCAGGGAGAATGTTTAGCTAGGTTCAGGGCTGAATGTTAAATTTGATGGCCTATAAGAAAACTAAAAATGATAAAGAGATTTGAGAAAATGGAGGACCTTTATTTACTCCTGTTGGTTTCCTCATCTGTGGAAGAATTACTTCAGTTTTTATCCTGCCTCTTTATCCAGTGGGCTTTAGATAAGCAACAATCAAAACAAAATATAAAACTCCAGATTCAGTAAACACAACTGTTCAGATCTGATTCAAGGAGGAATCAGATTGAAAGCATCATTAACTTCCAGTGATAGAAGAATAGAGATTGATTCAGAAATTGAATCAAGTGACATCCTTACTTTCAAAGAATAAAACAGAATCCTAAAGCTCATTACTGATTATTTATATTATGATTCTATCTGGCATGCTGTACATAATTCTTCATAAGACCTTATTGCACAAAAATATAAGACAAATCTATATTTTAATTTCATTTGGGACTGGGATAATAATGATGATAGACAAAGATTGAAGTGTATGATCGCCTTCAGAGTTAACTAGTAAACCCTTAGCAATTTTAAAAAAAACCTCAGTACAAGCAAACTTCAACCCAGGAGATCACGAAGCAGTTGTAAAAATCTATCAGTAAACCAATTATATACAAGGGTAGCCATTTCAAAAAGTCTTTATTATGGTGACAAAAAACCTTAACAAAGCATAACATTGCATTTAAGGTCCAAATTTAAAGCTTCCATGCAAGTGTTTGCCGCCAGTCATGCTGCAAACTTGGCCTTACAGAATTAAAAGAAAACTTATACCTCTCAAAATATATACAGACATTGCATACTTGTTTTAAATGTGACATTGTTATTCATTGGCTCTCTCACATATAATTAATATTCTGGTTCAGGGGTGTCAAACTCGTGACCCACAGGCTGGATGTGTCATATGCTGGCCCCACCCCTGCCCAGTTTAGCAAAGTGGGGAAAAATCCCAAAATGTCACGTGACGACACTGTGATACCCCTGTTCTAGTTTATTCCATTGGCTGGAAAGCAGAGGGAGAATGGGACTGTTCCTGGAGAGCATTGTACGCGGAGATTCTCCCTCTCTCCCTTCCTTCCTGAATACTGATTTCTAGTCTTCTGTCATTTTCATTCTGTCAGGATGCCTATCAATGCCACGTGGATCCAAGAATGCTCTAGCAAGTACACATTTTTTGTTGTTTCATTTTTTTTATTTTATTCAAAACATTAACGTATTTCCATAAAAAGAAAAAAAGTAACACAAAAACAAAACAAATACATATATACATATATACATATATATACATTGCACATATTTTATATAGTCTTGTCGAGTTTTGTTTTGTTTTTGTATACACACACACACACAAATTATTCACCCTAGTTGAATACTGATGACTATATTTTAAAAGTAATAATTTCTCCCCACTTGTGAAGCAGGGACACACATTTCTACAACAGTTTACCCATTCCATTTGGCCTGGCATCTATCTACTAAGAACATATGGGACAAATAGAGAGTAACGATTCATTTTGAATATCCTAGTTATGGAGGGATATGGGAAATAATAGGTTAGGCTTATTTCTGTTCATTAAGAGAGAGAAGTTTGAAGATCCTGGTAAGGAAACATGAAGGAGGAATTCATGTTTCCTTATCAGGGGAAGGAGGAACTATGGGGAACCATGGGTGGAACTAGGAAAGAGAATGATGCTGAGCTCTAACTGATGCCTCAGAAGAAGGAGAAAAACAAGTAAGAATCAGACAGAGATGGATGCGGAGAGAATTGGGAGGATTTAAGGAAACAAGTAAACAATGAGGAAGGAGATCCTACATGGAGTGTGGATTTTTAACGTAATGTTGTATGAGGTATTGAGTAAATGGGAGATAAAAATAAAGGATTTTTATTAGGGTTTTATTTTATCTGAACTTGAACACAATTGACTCTCTTTCCATAGGTAAGCCATAAGAAATATGAGAATTCATCCCATATCACAGGACTCAGATTCTCAGATTCTTAATTAAGAATTCATCAGAAATTATGTTCTTCAAAGGATGGAAGGCTGAGTCAACCTTGAGCCAGTGAGAATCAAATTGCCAAACTGCAGGCAGCCAGCAGAAGTAGCCTGCAGTACTACATTCTAACCATTGTGTCACCATGCCTCATTAGCACCACCACACTAATAAAGGAATAATAGCATGAAGGTAAGTGGCTTAAACTTTGAGGAAAATAGGAAGAACACAAAACTTAACAGCAGGATAAGGAAAGATTTCTTACAAATAAGAAAACAGGCATCCTCCTGATTTTGGAGTGTTCTAGCATTTCTGAGAAACTGTTAAACTGTCATTGAATCAAAATCATAGATCACAAGTGTCAAACTCATTGCATCATGGGCCAGATCATGATGTATTGTGGCCTTTTTTGTCTTTGCGGAGCTGAAGTAGGCATGGCCTGTCGTGTGATGTATCCAGCCCATGGGCCACCAGTTTGACAGGCATGCATAGATATTGTTGCGGGATCATGCAAGCACAGAGCTGGGCAGATAGTAGTGCGCACATACTAAGATATCTTATATAAATCAGAACTATTACTCCAAGCTAACAAGTGACAAGCCAACAGATAACTTGCCTAAACCATTACAGTCAGTTGTTAACCAAGACTGTATATTCCACCTGAACCATCAAATAGTGAGCAGAAAAAGGTCTAAAGTGTAAGGATCATAGTTGTAACATTAAAAGACCATGTGTTTAATATTTAACACAAAAGTTTCTTAACAATTGACAAATGCATTAAGCATAACTTTTGGTAGACTATTGTCATATTAGACATATGAAGCTTTAACCTGATTTATAGGTTATAAAAAATCATGGAAAGAATGTAGGGAGATAGATGTTAAAGTCATGTGTAGATAGGTATATAGTGATATTTGGTATTATCGTCTTTACAAAGCCAATTATGTGTGACACACTATATGCATAGAGTGGTAAGAAAGATATTTTCATTAAATTTAATCACAATTAAATTACAATTTAATGTAAATTAATTACATTATACGAGTACCTAAAGTAACCGTCCAAAGATATTCAGATTCATGAGCCTTAGCAAACCTGATGCGTAAGTACTTTGTCATCTTATTATAAATGTATGCATTTCATATATTCATGTCCACAGACCTAACTTTTTCTTATTTTTGTACTGCACCTTTTAAACACCCAGTGATGGGAATGGCATAGATGGTGGTCCAAGTAAGGTAAACATATTGTGAAAGAAAAAGATGGTTTATTATATTTGGAAGGTAATAAAGAGACTGCAGCTCTGCACCAGTAAATCAGGCTCATTTCTCCCTTGTCATTACAGGCTCCATATCACAACAGTGCTTTTATAATCAAAAACTCCCATTAGATCATAAAAATAAAGCAAAGCAATTAACTGTTTTTCATTATACTTATTGTTTAATTAGCCCATTATCAAGATTGCTTATTAAAAGCCAGAAATTTACCTCACGGCTTCTAGCAATGAATTCTTCTCATCACATATGGGAGCAGAGATGCTATGGAGTCTGCATGGCCTCACAAACCTTCCTTTGAATAACAGAAGAAACCTCCATGGTGAGATTGTTCCAGTGCTCTTGGAAGGAGAATAGTGTAATGAGAGTAAGACCTGCTAGACAACACCAAAGGATTAGAAACTCTACTCTTAATTCCATAGAGAAGCCTCTGAACTTGTAGTGTTTTGTCATCTCTCTTATTTTTGTTTTCTTATCAAATTAATGAAGGCTCTAATTCAGCCTTAAAAAAAAATTGGTCTACAGACGTTAAAAGGGTAATTTTAAGTTAGAATTGCATTGTGAGAATAATGTTGAGAGCTGGTAACAGAAGAAAGTGCTTAAATCCCTTCAAGTTATAATCATATACATTATTGCATTTACAAAATACAAGGATTGCATTACTATTTTCCCAAAAACAAGGCTGGTACTTTGCCTCCTCTCTTCCTCCCCTCTCACACATCCCCATTTTTGATAATTCCTTATATAGTATAAGTGCCACTTTAATACTTTTAAGCAATACTTTTATTGCCTTCTGATTAATCAACATGATTTACCAGATTTCATTCAATCCAATGAATTTAAAAAATGAGAGAGAAAAGTGTAAACTTGAAGAGCAAAGTCATTGTCCTGCATTATTTTCTACCCTATTTTTATTTAAATATACATTGATATGCACTTAGTAAATTAATGTATATTAGTAAATTAATTCTCATGGATATTTATTTATTCACTGCTTTACATATTGGAGCATCTAAAAGAGTTTACAGTACAAAGATCCTAATAAAATATACAATATAAAATGCAACCAATAAAAAGCATTTTCTTATTTTTTTAAAGTTTATATTCTGCTGGCTAGTGATCAGTAACTGGGAAGGATAAAAATAAAAGACATTCATTTTTCTCACTTTTCTTTAGTGACGATGAAAGGTGTTAGTCACTGGAACTCCCCCCTTATAAGACAGCCTCCCAATTCTGTTACCATTGTTTAAACTGAGCAATCTTACAAAAGTATGAAAGAAACAAACAAATAAGCTACTTTGTATTAAGCTGGATCTTACGTCCATCAAATTCAGAATCTCAGAATGTTGGCCAACAAATCTCCAAAATGTCAAACTGGAGTTTTTTCAGCCTTACCTGGAGATGGAATAGAGCCACCTTCCCAGACCTTATGCCTCCTGATGGGTTGAACTTCAACTTCTCTAACTCCTAGCCCTTACAGGAGGTGAAAATCAACACATTCTAAGGTTGTCACTTTGGGGAAATAGAACTAATGACTTAAATACACTAACTGACAATGATTTTAACATTTATCCTCTTATTTTTATGTAGCCTCTTTATTTGGACTGTTAAAAACAGCAGTTCAGTTAAAAAGCACACAATTGATCCAATAATTCACTGGAAAATTAGTTTATCCTCACCCTTTGTACTTCTTCATCATTCCCATAATGAAGCTCTTCTTGCTACCCAGGAGAAGAATAGCAAGTATGTCCTCCATACAAGAGATCCCAACTCAGCTCTGCTGCTGAAGCTTGATGAATATTGCTTGATGCAATATTGCTTGATGGAATATTTATGTGAGGTAACAGAATTCTATTTCTCACTTGTTTCCAAAGAAACCATATAAATTCTGCTTCATCCTTTGCTAATGATTAGATGTCGTATGCATATCTGAACCATTTTCACTTTTCTGAAACTGACTAATTAGTTAGTTTTTTAAAAGGTCTTGAATATAATTGCTGAACACTTGGTAAAATTCTCATTAGTGCCCGTTTCTCAGTCAATGAAACTGGTTATCGGGGTAAAGTCATTCATCTGTGTAGACTTTTTGTTTGTTTGATTTCTTCATCTGCTACTGTTTGACATGTAAAGAAAACATATTCATCTGGAATACCCAGTATTTTCAGGTTTCTAACTCTATCAATTTACTTATGAATGACATAGAATAAGTATAATAGCTTTTGCTTTCTAGCATACAATAATCTTAAAACTGAAATCATAGATTACAAAGGACATGCATCAAGAATGATGGATGTTTGGAAATGTATGTTAGTGGAATCCAAAATGGTTTATTAATGAAACTAAATACTAACTAAAATACTAAATACCAAATCTAACTATTATTACACATTTTATTACAAAAACAGCACACACTGTTTTTAAAATGGCACCTTACTCAAAGATGCTACTGTATATCCCTGGAGCAACCCACAATGTTGGATTGAATGAATTGACTAGTTTGTGGAATAAACCATAATTGGATGTATATTTTGCCATTTTTCTGACAACTCAAGACATCATAGTGGAAGTTTTCCTTAATTTAGTTCCCATGGCAATGGCACAGGCAAGTAGGGTAGGTTGAGAAAGATATTCAATAAATCACCCCACAAACTTCATGGCCAAGTGGGAATTTGAGTCACCATCTCCCAAATCCAGTGTCTTAACCAGTCCATTTTTAATTTCCATCAGTGTCCCAAATGGACAATGACATAAGATTAATTGGTAATTGTGCTCAACTTTCTGGCACATAAAAATATTTTATGTGTAACAGCATTAAGAATTATTTCCAATTATATTTTTTATTGATACTAGAACTGGAAAACAAACTATAGTTATAAAGTAAGTGGTTCCACTATTTGATTAACTAATATTTCTTGAACCACAATTTGGTGATGAACCGAAGTAATCTGGTTCATAGGTACTATATAAGACACAGCACTCAGTGAGTTTCAGGGCCAGAGGAAAAGGAGAAGCTTTGGAATGCCTGGAAATTCTATTAGAATTATTTGTATCATATGTTATACATTGACCACCAGTTGTATGGTTGAAGCATTAGACTAGAAACCAAAACACTATGAGCTCTAGTCCCATTTTAGGCATGAAGCCAGCTGAGTAATCTTAGGCCAGTCACTTTCTCTGAGCCCTAGGGAGGAGACAATGGCAAACCACTTTCAAAAAACCTTGCCAAGAAGACTGCAGGTACTTGTTTAGGTATTTGCTAGGAATCAAAAATGACTTGATGATGCACATACAAAAAATGACATGTGTCTATTAAGTATGACATGAAGTTATACTCACATATTGATACAGGTTTTACTATAGAGTGCAATGTGTATAAATCAGGTTTCAGGACATTACTGTCTGTGGCTTCAACTTCTCTTGGGATATGAACTGAGTCTCCTGCTCAGCAATCAATGACATTGCTAGTTATGTTCACAAAACTAGTTCCTAGTTTCTTTATGTTGTGGTGCACAAAACTGAAAGCACATTTGGTAATGCCTCAGACAGATATTCCATGGATTCAATGGATGAACTAGTCTTCTATAATGCAACAGATCTAGTGGGATTTGTTATAAGCAAGTTTAATTTGCTGTATGATTTGTGATTAGAAATCATCTATCGTAGAAAAGAAGCCCCACTATGGAATGTTTTACTACTTGTCACAGCCTATGATTAACCTGTGAAATGTTTTCATTTGGATCTAAATGAAGAAAGGGGCTTAGGGAGCTCTCTCTTGCCTGGAACCAATACAGAGACACTTTATGAATAAATATTTTGGCTTCAGTAATCATCAAGTATGACTTTGCTTTCTTCTTTTTTCATTAAATGCAATGCAAACTGCAACCCAGTAGAAGTGATAAAATGCTCATGAGGTGCATAATATGACAAACATTCTAATACAATATCCTCTGTGTTATAACTTAAGCAAGAGTACACACCTTGTGCTGTAAGAGCAGCAGTAAAAATATGCTTAAAGGAGAGACCGTTTCTTAGCCAGGAAGGCAGAAAACAATTTATAGTATTAATTTAAGCAGAAAAAGTTGAGTATGATCTTTATGTAGTTGAACAGCATAGTCACAGTAGTAATCATTTGGGGGGGGGATTCTTCTTGATAGGAAATAAAACAAACCCAAACTATTTCTACATCATACAAAATTAATTGATCTTTTTTTCAAAAACTGATTGTGTGTCATTAAGTTGCTTTTAACTATTAGCAACTACATAGGCAGGCTTATTGCCACCTAGTTTTTTTAGGTCTAAACCATACAAAAACTCCCACAAATTTTGACTGTACTGGATTAGATGAGTCAGTGGCTGGATTCTGTATTTGATTTACATATGTAAATTAAATACATATATTTGGACCCAATTAATATCTATAATTAATTAATGATCAATACCTATAGCAAGGTAGTACCTTTATTATAATTGACATAGCCAGGAATATTGTCTAAGTCAGGCAATGACTAGTTTCATCCAAGCTTGACTCTTCATCTGAATGTGGTCTGATAGGAAACCTTGTTACCCAGCTGCAGCAAAACACATGCCAAAGGGGACCTCCTAAGGCTGATTAGGAGGTAGCCACCAGTGGTATAGGCAGCAGGCCTACCTCTGGACATTAAGACCTTCCTGCACAACCTGCTGAGCCTGCTATGCCACTGTTTCTTCCTCAGGGGGAAAATGTAACAACTGCTTCTCACAAAACAGACCAAATTGGCTAAAAATGTAAAAAAATAAACCTGCATACTTTGAAGTTGTCCAGAGCAGGGGTCTCCAACCTTGGCAACTTTAAGACTTGTGGACTTCAACCCCCAGAAAGCTGGCTGAGGAATTCTGGGAATTGAAGACTACAAGTCTTAAAGTTGCCAAAGTTTGAGACCTCTGGTCCAGAGCTCATCATCAAACAAGAGGATACCAAAATCAGAGTGTGTGAAAGAAGAAAAAAAGAAAGTCAAGTTGTCTCAAAAGTGCTTTTTCAAAAGTTCTAACTGAATGGTGAAGGATGGAAGGACTTATATTCCTTGCAGCCATCTGGTCATTAGCACTCTTTCTGGGAGTCATTAAGGCAACTTGAAAGTTTTGGATGCCCCCAAGAAATATACCAAACTATGAGGGTTGTTGATTTCACTTTTTAGTGAACCAAGAAAACCATTACTGTTGTTTATTTTAGTAATAACATCTGCATGCTGCTACTATCTGTGGCTTCTATGTTCCCTTATAAACCATGCTCTAATAACATTTTGTGACATTCTTTCCATATAATAATATGTTGCCAAGTATTTTAGCAATAAATGCCTTCACACCTCTGGTATGACCTGTAAATTTTGAGCAGTAGTAAAAATATAAGTCCATCTCATATCTTTATGAAACTTTATAGGAAGAATACAGAGCAGCTATTCTCAATTTCTAACAAAAATCTTGAAGTAATCTATATTCTAGGAAGCTATATAAAGGAAAAATTCTGAATGGGATCAGAGTAGTTAAAATGAACTAAATGAACCTTTGAAACTTTTGAAAACAAGATATTGGAGAATAAAGCTTGCAAAAGAAATGAGTAGGTGACATAGGTGAATAATTGAATTCCAGATGATGGTTCAATACTTATTGTCGATTCAATCTTTCCTTTCAGATTTATTACACCACACTTTCAATTAACCTGGGATTTATTTGTATTTAAATGCAGATACGCTCTTTTAAAAGATATTATTATTTATATCCTTTTTCGTTAAATATCTTTCATATGCGTCCAAAAAGTAGCAAAGTAAAAGTTTGGGAAATATGAAGTATTTTCTGTCAATGTCCCCAAAGATCGAATTTCTCTAGTAGCTGAACTTAAACATCTGCTTCTCCTATTTGGGTATGTATGGTGTTTCGGTGGGTGAGCAGTAATGTTGGTTCTTAGCTGTGAAGTACCTATCTGACCTAAATCCATACTGTAATTGCAATGTAAGGGTTAAAAATGAAAATAAAATTAAAAAAAAAATAATGGAGAAGGACTAAAACTTCCCTTACAAACAAACTACCCAAAAAAATTGATTATTTCATTTAGCTTGGGCAGATCAGAAGCAGTGCTTGTATTTTACACTAAGAGGAACAGAGAAAAGAATTAACATGTTTAGTGGAATTTATCTCAGACAAGTTTATATAGGAGTAAAGCCTTATAGTGTATAAAGCATGTAAACAAAATTATATATTCAGTAAGAAATCTATTTCAAGCAGCTGTTTAGTGGAGCAATCTTGCTAAACCTTTTCCCCACAACGTGCTTGTTGGCTGCTCTATTTTACACCCATATGACAGTCACTTGTATGTTTAGAAATGGTCCTGTCTCAACAATGTCTCCTTTAGGTATTAGCAAATCTCATAGCTTCTGGAATAGTCATGGTGGGGAATAATAGAAAAACATGCAAGGAAAGGCCCAATTCTGTCACTGGAATATTGATGCAATAAATGTCCACTTGAGATGCAGAACTAATTAACAGCTTTGAATGTCTGTTGCCTATCAACCAGATAGAATCTAAAAGAATTTGCTTTTTAGCATGGCTATCATGTCTCTAAATAGGCTAGCAATTCTCTGTATGCACGTTGGACCTGTAGACCCCAAATCTGTTCAAAGTCCTGTAACTGGAAAGAAAACAAACAAGAGGAAGTTGTTGTCCAGGTATCAAGATGCTCTGACAGCTCCCATGTTATCTCTTAATGGGAAAACATGATCCCTTAAGTCTGTGACTTGGAATTTTCCTGTAGACACACCTAATGCTGCTGCTTGAATGAAGCTATGGCAAAGCCTATTGATGCCCAAACAGCCACACCATCTTGCTCAGGTTCAGTTTGAGCTTGTTCCATTCCTTTTCAGATAAATATGGCCTCTCTCCCAGCCCGGAGTGGCACTGTAATGCTGGATATAATCAGCTTATTGATGACACCTCATCCTGAACTGATTAATAATTTTCCAGCATCTTTATGTAAATATTTTAAAAATAGGGTAAGAAAACCAGTTCCATTGGCCACCTGCTCTTTATCAATACTCACCAACTGGAACTGTCCATTAAGGAAAGAATAGTAGGACTGTACAATAGTTCTCCAATCACCAACTCTCACTGAAGGACACTATTATTGATAATACTGAAGCTCCTGAGAAGTTTTTATGAGGATTAGGAAGAACAGTTTCCTTTGCACAAAATAGCCAGATTTAGGCCTCAGGAGTTGAGCAGGGTTTGCAACTTCTTAGTAAACAGTCTCACTATTTTTATTGAGATTGGTTGTAATAACAGAATCTTGCAAATCTGATTGGGCTTTACTCCTTGTTCTTACAATTTAGTGAATTGGGAAGTGTCTGCCTGAATTACTTCCAAATGTTTTCTTGTTATGGACTTTTAAATGTTTTGGTTCCCTTTACTTATGCAATAGATCCTGTGTCAATGACATATTCCTTATTCTGTATAGCTTCCTT
Source organism: Naja naja (assembly GCA_009733165.1). NCBI lineage: Eukaryota > Metazoa > Chordata > Lepidosauria > Squamata > Elapidae > Naja > Naja naja. The sequence goes on along the minus strand of CM019151.1, from coordinate 140,996,017 downwards.
GGATTGGGTGATAGAGAAAGACCTTACTCTGTCACATCAAGACTCCAGATATGTCTTATTGCCAGTAGTTAACCTGAAACTCAGTAGAATTGTCTGCCAATTCATTTGGAAATGTTCAAACACTATCAGAATCCATCTTGATTTATTAGATGTCAGAATAATGTAGGTCTGTTCCGGTCCTTGGTGGCAGTCAGTCATATCTAGGCCAGGAAATGCTCTGACAATGATGAAGTATTGACTATAATGCTTTTTATAATACAATTGCTCAGAGTAAAGATTAGGCCTAATATATGGTAGTCATTTGTCTGTGTTGAGTCTGAGATTACTGGGACAATCCCACAATTACCATGGAGGCAATGAACTGCTGAATTTCCAAGTCCCAGCCACTAGAACATAGCCAACAGTCAAAAGGACCACAAATTCTAGACTCAGAACCCTGCAAGGCAGCAAGGAAGCTAGAACAACAACAGAATCTCTAACTTGTCCCAAGGGGGTTCACTCTACCATCTCAGGAGTAGAGTCTTAGTCACAGGTTAGATATTTTTAAAGGTCAATTTCATCCTTCATCCTCAATATTAAAACTATTGAGGAACCTCAATCACACATCTTGGAACAGACAATATTATCATCGTCACCCAGCTACTTCAGGTAACACATATTAGAACTACTATTTATCCAACTAATATTTATTTATTTTTCACATTACTGAACTTGTAGAAGAACATTAAATCTAAAACATACCTATAACTGTCTGCCTGACACATTGAACGTGCTTTTCCAGAGGACTTTTTGATTCATGTGGCAAAATAGCTCATGTGATAAGGAGAATCTCCATGCTGGGGACTTAAAGTTTTGGTCCACATTTCCCAAGGGCACTGCACCTCACATTAAGGAGAGATATTAGCAGGGGTTTTTTTCTCACCAGGAGATAATTCTGGATGGGAGGGGAAATATAACCAGGGGTATCCAATAACTGCCACTCTTCAGTTGTCTCACATTAAGATGGTAAGGATAGCGCCAACTCCAAAATTCATCACTGAGGCAGCAGAGAACTTTACACAATTTATGTTGGCATACTTTTCAGCTGACTCAAGGACTGGACGAATGCATCTGATGTGGCTGTGAGGAAGAATCCAGGGAGAAAAAAATGCTTTTGGGCTGTCCGTAAATTTTTGATATTGACATGAGATAGGATCCAGGTGACATACAAATCTCAAAGATTTGTATTAAGCCAAGCAAAAACTTATTTCGTTTATACTGACATAAGTATGTTTTTTCACCTTATCCAAGGCACAAGATGACTGGGTATCATCTTAAAGAGGTACTCTGTGCATATATTTGTTCAAATAATAGAAAGCGAAAATGTTCTATTCATCTTCATTTATATTTAATCCTCAATAGATCCTTGTAGGTTAATAATTTATGCATGTGATTGAGCTTGTCATATTTTTGTTGATTTGTTTTTAGATGCTGCACCTAATTAAATGTCTGAATGTCACTTGAAGAGTGCACCTTGTTGACAAATAAAATGTTATGATGTTTGGTTGGAAGTTAAAATGCAGCTATTTATATGAAACTGCCTCCTCTTATTCACCTTGTTTCTTGGCTTGCTTTATGGTGCCTTTATATTATACTTTATTTTGCATGCATATAGCAAAAGCTATGCATACATTGTAAACAAAGAACTGTTATGAGGCAAACATGAATTGCCTGGCTTCACACCGCTGGTAAAGCTTGATTAGTAGTTGTGCTTTTTAATATTTGATGAATGTTTCATGATTATTTTAAAAGTGTACAAGAAAAAATCAGGAAGCTTGGGTAAAGTAATGTCTTATATGAATCAAAACTCGGGACACATATCCCCCACCAACCCTAATAACAAAAGGAGCAAGTAAAGCCAAGAAAGAGCTGAGCCAAACTGTTATTCAGAGTTTTGGTGGCAAATCACAGCAATTGACTCTCTCATCCAAATTCAGAAACAGTAGGCATTTGTGCTGCAGGTTCCTTAATCCTTTCCAAAATGCTGAGAGGTACTGTGTTGTTTGCTTGCTTTTTCTGATCTCTGAAAAATATTCTCTGCAAATTGAGCTTTGTTGTTTTGTTTTGTTTTGTTTTTAAAGAAACCCATCCTGGTAGTTTTAAGTCTCTCTCTCTCTCTCTCTCTCTCTCTCTCTCTCTCTCTCTCTCTCTCTCTCTCTCTCTGTGTGTGTGTGTGTGTGTGTGTGCCTCTTAACCTTTGTCACACTTCCGGATTATGTTTTTCCATGATTGGATTTTGGTTTTTGTGTGTTTTGGTTTATTTGGCATTACATTGGTGAGGTGTGACCTTTCCATACGTGACTACAGTGTCCATAGGCAGAAGGCCATAATCAGAGAGAACAACAGAACCCTGCTTTTCCTACCTTGTTCCTCCTTCTGTCCATGCAGCCAGATTTCCAGGCTTCTTCTAGCTCTCCATTATGGTCTCTCCAGTTCTGTCAGACAGAACAGAGAAAGAATCAAATTTCCAACTGCTGTTTGATCAGACCTTCTAAATGTAGTTGCTGTACCTTTAGTTTTAATTCCCTTAGCTTAAAACAGGTGGGTTTACTATTGATTATTTTATGTATTTTTAAAAATTAAAATTATTTTTTTTATTTTTTGTACCATTCCATTGGTTTTCAAGACAAAAAGAAAAGTTATTAACATTATAATAACGATTTTTATGATCATTTATAGTAACATTTCATAAATATAGTTAGGTAAGATGAGTGCCCTTTTACCAAATGAAAGTGGAAAAAAAAATCTCTGAAAATAGTAAGAAGAGAGGGTAGGTAATGACCCTCAATTAGTCTACAACTAGCCACTCCATATTTTGTAGCTCTTGGCGTATTTCCCAACTCCCACCTCCAAACTGAAGGACAAAAACCACACATTTTGGACAACAAAACTTATGGATGTGTGTATGTATGTAAAATATTCCTTTGACACCCAATGGTACAAGATGGCATATATAAACATCTGAAGCACATAGATACACACATGTATATACATATACATACACATACATACAGTGCAGTGCTTCAGATTTCAAAAGAAACAAATATGATTTGAAGAGGTGAAAGTGATTTTTAATTTTTGCCTTTGAATCTTAGAATTAGTATTTGAATCTCAGACACTTAATCTATAATTATCTTGAATTCCATGCTGTTTTTGTCCATTGGTGCCATGCTCTTTTCATTAATTCTTGGCATTTATATTTCTTTAAAAATTATAATTTCCCTCTTAGTATACTTTAATTGCTATGGAAGTGGAGTGCTGTTTTTAAATGAACTAAAAAATTTATTAAGTACATCATCAGCTTATTTTTTTTCCTGTGATTATTATATTCATATTATAATATTTGTTCTTCGTCTCTCCAGTTTCTTAAGATTAGCATTATGGAATCTGTTAAGTTTGCATGAAGAGACAGACGCGGAGTGCTTCAAGCTCTTTGTTTATTAGTGACTACAGCTCAGAACGAACCCACTTGGCTGGGCTGCGGCTGCTACTTATAGCCAGCAGCCGCAGTTGCCAGCCAATCAGAGTGCAGGGTTTTCCCGCACTTTTTAAACCAATCATTTCTTACATTTTATAAGAACAGTTCAAACTAAACCAATGACTTTAAACCTGCATGCATAACAGAAACAGTGTGCAAGGACAGATTCTTTCAAGAAATCTGTACCATAGCTCCATTCTCCCATAAAAAAAACAATTCTATCTCACATCCCCTTCCCCTAAAAACCAGCACAATTGGCTATTGTTCTCTTGTTCATTAACACGTGAGAGTAAAATCTATGTTCTGACACTTTGAGGATACTATGGTTGTTAAATGTTTGATTATGTATAGAGTACTAGAGGAGAAAATTGTGCTTCCTATCCACAATCAATATTTCATGACATATCTAGAGGACATTTTTTCCTGTCTGTAATGACTGTTTTTGGAGATTCACTAGCTACCATATTCAGCAAGCAATTTTGAAACAATTATAATTTATTCTGTTTAGGCATTTCTGGGACAGTTTCTGTGGTATAAAGATAATAAAGACTAAAGGAATGGTGTAAAGTACTTAAAATGATAAAAATTTCGATCATTAGGAAGGTAATAATGAACATAAGATATTTTTGGCTGCCTATTGCCTAACTTGGACTGTGATGGGGGGAAATCTGATCTCATTCCCTTTCTCGTCAACCCTAAACAGATAGAGTATTTTCTGCCCTATCAGAGCTCAGACTTGATTTTTTTTATTCATATTTATTTATTTATTTTTATTTTATTGGACTTATATGCCGCCCCATCTCCGAAGACTCGGGGCGGCTCACAATTAAAACATACAAATACAATAAATAGATTAAAAAAAGAATTAAACCATTGTGAAGTCCAATAAAGCCGAATTAATATCCCACCCTTCTCCGCAGACTCAGGGTGGCTTACAATTTTTGGGAAACAACCCAATGCGCTCAGCAATAGCCTTCCTACCATTGTATATGCCTGCTACTGATGAGAGGAGCAACACCTAAAAGAAAGCAAAGGAGCCTCTGATCTTTAAAATCTATTTGCAATAAAAGGAAAACCAGGGCATCCTTTAGAGAAGGGGTCAGCAAGACCTATGGAATATCAAAGGTTCTGACCCTGTCCTAACCTATCCCCAATCCTATAATTCCAATGAACTGTAAGGAGAAAAAAAGCTTGCTGAAGCCACTGATGCCAAAATCTGAGAAGGCTTAGGACTAATTTTGAAAGGAAGAAATGGATTGGTCATGATATCTGTATTGATAACAGTTTCTCTTCGTTTGTCCAGTTCTGAAACTCTGTCAAAAGGGCTTCTCCAGTAGAGAATAAAGTGATCTATCCACATACTTCTTTTTCCTTAGCCTGTTTTTTTGGACTTTTGGATATCTTTTGTCTATCTCCAAGAATATGAGATCCTTCTGAAACCAAATACTTTCTCCAGTTCTTACCTTCCCATATAGTTATACTTTACTTGGCTCTCCTACATGGCTGCCTTGAATATTAAAAATGAAAGTCTCTCATGATGTCATAGACTTTAATGCATTTTGCAGCATTATTTACAATACATATTTGTGGGAAGAAAGAAACCAAGAAACCATGAAAGCAGGCTTTGCATTTTTAAAATTGATTTTATTATAACCTCTAACAAAACCAATATCAGTTAAAAGGCACTTGCCAGGTAACATTTTTGTACTTTTATTTATGCAGGGTTTTTTTTTTTACAATATTTATGTATCACTGACTCTACCTAGACTGCCAGTGAATTACAAAACATTCACATAAAGGTAAAATCTCTCCCATCAATACCATAAAATAAAATAACCATACAATAAGCAACCCTCTCCAGGCAACTCTAGAGCCCGATCACTTTATAAATTATAAATTAATATTACAAATTAAAACTTTTTTTCTGTTTTCCTGAAAACCAACAGCAAGAACACCATCTGTATCGCTAGATGCCTGAAAAATTGTCACAGCCATACAGAAATTTTGAATGCCAACTTCAGGGCTAACTCCTGCCTTGCCATGGTATTGTCAATTTGGCGTTCCAAAGCGACTTGTAGTCGGCTGAGGAACTCTGAATAGTTCTCGTTAGGCTGTTGGAAAATTTTGGAGAATGTTTGAATGGGCTTCGAGGTGGAATCATCTACTCGTCTGATGGCAGCCATGGCACACTGCCTGATGATGGGGAAGGCTGCCCTGTCGGAGGCCATCTGGAGCGCTGCAGTCGCTCTGTTACCACCCCAGGACATCATCCCTAACAACATTGTTTGGTAAACCCCTTGTATTGCGATGTTTGCATATTTCTCTTACACCACCAGACCCGCGTACTGTGTGGGGTCAGAAGCATGTTAAAAGCATTTGCCAATCTGCCACTAACATGGGTGGTGGCGTAGTAAGAGCATTCAGTATGCCTTGAGTGAAGCGGAGTGCAGCCCATAGTCTTTCACGCTTGTTTAATCTCTTTAACCAACTTAAATCAGGGGGTCGTAGAAAACTTGCATTTTGCCGGTGCACCGGCTGGCACTAAGAATGTAATGGGGAAAGCGGCGCAAACCTCCATGTCTTCCGGGGACAGCTCACCCGGCTCTCTAGCGTTAAGAACAGCCCTAATTAAATGACCTCGCCTGCAGGGGATCTGGGGCGAGGGGTTTTACTCTCCGGGAAGCTGGTTGGGCATGGAGGTGGACACTCTATTACAACTCGCCAAGTAGTTAATATCTGTGCAGGAGCTCTAGGGTGCATGCAAATATTCCCCAATTTCTTCCAGGTTGAAATTTTAAATTCCCTTTTCTGGGTAAGACGGGCAATGTTGCCAAATGAAAGTCAAAAGGTTCACCAAATCTTTAGTTTTTGGTCGGGGAGAGCTCCATCCCCGCTATTTGCCAATTTGCAGGACGCCTCGGTTAGCCTCCCAACCTCCCGCAGGTGTGTAACCTGCTCCTGGGACAACTTTCCACCCATACTCACCAATCCCTAGAGGGACGCCGCCGCTCTCAGGTGTCGTATAGGGGTTCGATGAGCTGAGAGACTGCCTGGCGAGCTCAACGGGCGCTGCCTCAGGCTGCTCTCACACTTGTCCTTCACGTGTCGCTATATCACGTCAGTCACCAGTTGGCGATTTCTTCCGCGATCCAGCGGGTCGCCACTCAGGCCAGAACCATCAAGAAGACAACGACACACAGAAGTCTACTTCAGGTGAGGCGCCCCAGTGAAGTTTGGGTGCCTCTTTATTGGTTTAATGCGAAGGCTACAGTGTTATTCCCATTGGATTAAGGCTGATATCTCCATATATGGTGAAATTAATTTTAGCCAATCCTAGCAGAATTGAGCCTAGCAGAATTGAACCTTTGGTATCTAGGGTCTGTGGCTGCTGTTAGCTATTGTGCCCTTGGCCTAGTTCACTGCTGACGAGCCACCCGGCACAGCTTCACACAGCTGCCTCTAA
>CM019151.1:140954341-140988037 GCA_009733165.1 Naja naja | reverse complement strand
ATGTGACCCCCACATGTGCCATGCACCTCTACGCATGCACATGTGACTCCCCACATGTGCCATGCACCTCTGACCATGCACATGTGACCCCCACATGTGCCATGCACCTCTACCATGCACATGTGACCCCCACGTGCCATGCACCTCTACGCATGCACATGTGACTCCCCACATGTGCCATGCACCTCTGACCATGCACATGTGACCCCCCACATGTGCCATGCACCTCTACGCATGCACATGTGACTCCCCCACATGTGCCATGCACCTCTACGCATGCACATGTGACCCCCACATGTGCCATGCACCTTGACCCTGACATGCACATGTGACCCCCACACTGCCATGCACCTCTACGCATACATGTGACTCCCCACATGCCATGCACCTCTACCATGCACATGTGACCCCCACATGTGCCATGCACCTCTACACATGCACATGTGACCCCCACATGCGCCATGCACCTCTGCACATGCATGCGACCCCCATGTGCCATGCACCTCTACGCATGCACATGTGACTCCCCACATGTGCCATGCACCTCTACGCATGCACATGTGACTCCCCACATGTGCCATGCACCCTCTACATGCACATGTGACCCCCACATGTGCCATGCACCTCTGACCATGCACATGTGACCCCCACATGTGCCATGCACCTCTACGCATGCACATGTGACCCCCCATGTTCCATGCACCTCTGACCATGCACATGTGACCCCCACATGTGCCATGCACCTCTGACCATGCACATGTGACTCCCCACATGTGCCATGCACCTCTACGCATGCACATGTGACTCCCCACATGTGCCATGCACCTCTACGCATGCACATGTGACTCCCCACATGTGCCATGCACCTCTGACCATGCACATATGACCCCCACATGTGCCATGCACCTCTACGCATGCACATGTGACTCCCCACATGTGCCATGCACCTCTACGCATGCACATGTGACTCCCCACATGTGCCATGCACCTCTACGCATGCACATGTGACCCCCACATGTGCCATGCACCTCTACGCATGCACATGTGACTCCCCACATGTGCCATGCACCTCTGACCATGCACATGTGACCCCCACATGTGCCATGCACCTCTACCATGCACATGTGACCCCCACATGTGCCATGCACCTCACGCATGCACATGTGACTCCCCACATGTGCCATGCACCTCTGACATGCACATATGACCCCCACATGTGCCATGCACCTCTACGCATGCACATGTGACCCCCACATGTGCCATGCACCTCTACGCATGCACATGTGACTCCCCACATGTGCCATGCACCTCTGACCATGCACATATGACCCCCACATGTGCCATGCACCTCTACGCATGCACATGTGACCCCCCATGTTCCACATGCTTTTTTTATTTCAAACAAATCAATTCATTAAGCAATAATTATTTCGAAGATATCATCCAAGGACAATGAAAAAAAAGTAGACTTGTTCTTGTCTAAGCTAAAGTTTGACTAAAATAATCATTCTACTATTTCCTGTCTAGTTCTTCTGGTATATGAAAGCAGTCCAGAATCATATTAGATATAAGAAATAGCATGGACAGCGATGCAGTTTCTTCTTATGGCCTCAGTTTTCAATGCAGGAAAGGTTGGCAAAAGAGGCCGTGTCATCTGCTTTAGATTTTAAAGTTAGGAATATACTTTTTGAATAGCAAGGTTTATACTGCTATATTTTTCATTATAAAGAAAGATAGAAACTTCACTTTGATTTTTATCTGGATCTATAAATTATTTTTCCATTTCTTCCCCTAGCTATTTTGATCATATTTTTATTGAAACACATAGCTGACATATTAATATGTTGCTTTTCTAAACCATAACAATAAAAGATACAGGAAACATATGCATACAGTAATTGGTTTTTATCTTTCTCTACTTTCTCTTTTCATTTTTCATTTTTCATTTTCCTTTGCCCCCCCCCTTCCCGCCCCCTCTTTTTTTTAAAGAAATTAGTCATATTGTCTGACTTACTTGCTATGAATGAACTGTTTCCTCAAAGCATCAGAAGATGAAAGTTTGTTGTTGTTGTTTTTAAATGAAAAGAATTTTCTATTGTAGTTTGGTACAGTACATGCATTTCTTTGTATATGGTGTAGCTAGGAAGTACTCCTGCCTGCCTGAATTTATTTAAGAGAGACTAGTCTTCTCCAAACACGCATTTTCCAGATATTTTGAGTCTGAAATTCTCAGCATTCCAAACAACTATGTCCTTAACCTTTGACCTTCATTCACTGCCACTGAGAATCAGGGGTGTTTTCTAAATTAGGCAACAGCCAGTTCTTTTCCAGCTCATTATCCCCAAAATAGCTAAGCCAAGTAGGAGAAAGAGGCATGGTAGCCATGGCAGTTCTCAGAACAGAAGAGGTAAAAGCAGCAGAAGTAGCAAAAATAGCTTTTGTGCTTTTCTATAGATGCATGCCTGGAGGTGCTAGCGAAGGTGGCAGTTGGCAATTCGAGAAGTACGAGAAAAGACTCGTGGTGGGTGGACAGACGGAAGGAAGGCAGGACCAGCTGCTGCCACCTGCCACAAAAGAATCTATGCTGAGCCTCCCAATTGAAGCTACTGGAAAGAGGAAGGAAGGCTGCTGGCCATCACAACAAGCTGCCCTAACACCAACAGCAGAAAACCTTCCATTTTCTCTGTTAGGATGATGACTGCCTGTGCAGCTGAGTGCTGGCAATACAATGGCCCTGGTATTTTCCATCTACAACTGGGTTGATTTATTAGGACAAAAAATTATCCACTTGTTCTTGTGAACCAGGCTGAACCTGCTAAATAACAACCCTGCCGGGAGTCCTGGAAACTGCTGATCTGTAGAACGCCAGATGGATGAAAACTGATGTAAATAATACTGACCTTGATGTGGTTCAATGCAAGATTACATCTTCCTATTTTATGTAAAGTTTTAAATTTCAGTTAAGATGCTTACAAATACTGCTTATGCATGTTTTCCTTAAAATAAAGCTCATTTACATACTTACTCCCTAGTAAATATGTTTAGGATTGACAACTCTTTCAAAGTTGCACTATTCTGCATAATCAGTGGATACTTTATAAGTATGAATAACAAAATTATGCCACTTGTCATTCCTGGACAAAAGTCAAAACAGGTAAAAGCAAAACCAGGTAAGTCCCTAAATCATATCAGAATTTTCAATCATATCAGAATTAATTTGATTCCTGGTTTAAATTAAATATAGGATGGCACAGGGGATGTTTAAACTGATTTCTACTGCTAACCCAACTTCAAGCGGGGAGGCTGTCTTCAAAGTTGCATCAGAGGGGAAAGGCTGAACTTTCCCTTCTTTCATAGTGGCATCCCAATGAAATCTCCCTTCCTGTGCTGCTGAGCCTACAATTAATTAGAAAAGAAAACTGATACAGATTAAGAGTGCATTTAAAATGAGATGCAAGAGGGACAGATGACTGCATGGAGGTATCCTCTTTTTTCCAATGCGTTTAGACTGTCTATTCAGCAACCTAAATTAGTGGAAAAAGAGTACTAGCAAGCTCCAGTGATAACCAGTATGCAAGCCACTTTTCAGATTACTTTAAAAATATTTGCAGGGCTCTTTTCAAACTTTACAGTATTGCTTTGATAATAACAACACTGATTATGATTTTCCAGTAAGAAATCTTTTTGTTTGTTTTGGATATAAACTAAAGGCCATACAAAAAGTAAGAAGACATAGTCTGATTGCCTAAGCAATTTCCAGGTGCTTTTAAAGTAACTTAAAAAAATACAATTCTCTGATGTTTAGTTTGAAAAATGTATTTCCTTGTATGACAAGTTTTAAACTGAAAGGAATTTTTAATGTTGAATTACAAGCCCTACAAGTGCACTAGTAATAAAAATACTGACAGGCTTTTAACTACAACATCAGACATGGACAAAACTGCTATTTTAGTAGCCACATTTTACAGTTCTTTCTTTTATATATATCATATTTTTTTCATAAGCATAGACTATGGGTTAAATAGTTAAATCTCTTTGGACATTTTAAAATATTACTGTAGAAATGTTGATGACCATTCCCAAATCCAGCCCAATATTTTTATGCATGTACATTCATTTGGGATAAGACATTTTTATTGGTGTGAAAGGAATGTAATCGCTACACAACCACTCTAAAAAACAGTTTCAGAATTCTGTGATCTCATGACTTCTGGCAAATCGGTGGTTGACCCATTTAGTTCCAGTTCAGCTCTGATGTAAACAGTCTCTTCTCAGAATCCTGCATTTTTTTTCTTTTTGTAGTGCTACAGTTCTGCAAATCCAGGGTGGTCCGTTACCCCATTGGTAAGGACTTCATCCTTTGCTTAGCTTCTGAGATAAAGCTACCCCAGAAGAAACTTTGGTTTGTATGAGCTAGGGTAAAATTGGTAAATATTTTTTCTCCCATACCTTTAGGGGAGGTGGGGGAAAGTATTATTGGTTAAGGAGGGCACTGGACTGCTTATATTTTTACATTTCTTATCACTCACTTTGATGTGGAGCAGGGATGGAGAAATTGCTACCCATTCAAATGGAAACTGTGGATGATGAAAGTGCCTCTCCAATGAATACCACTTCTTGTATGCATTTTGTTTAGCAGCTATCATTCCTTTTCTCCTACTACAGACACAGTTAGAGGCATTCAAACAAGCAACTGGTTTGAAAATTGATGACATGATAGCATGCTGTCTTCAAATGAGAATTTTAATTGAAGAATAATGACAGCTTGGTAGCCGAGCAGACTGATTCCATTACACTCACTCAGATTTTTGGCAAACAATCTAAGGTATACAACTTGTACTGAAAACATGAAAAGGAGACAATCAGAGGTGGTATTCAGCAGGTTCTGACCAGTTCTGGAGAACTGGTAGTGGAAATTTTGAGTAGTTCGGAAAACCGGCAAATACCACCTCTGATGGGAGATTTTACATTATCCTTCCCCTGCCACACCCACCAAGCCACACCCACAGAACCGGTAGTAAAAAAATTTGAATCCCATCACTGGAGAGAATGTTTTGTTACTCCAAATTGGATGGGGTATTGACTGAATTACTTCTTAAAAACTCGTCTTGGTCAGCTGGAGAGAGAGAACATTGATTCACTCATTGTATTTTCAGTGTGGTCTCAGTGTTCCAAGGTCAAGCTGGTTTCAAACCATTTTGAAGGGATTGGGGAACTGAAAAATATTGCTTAAGGAATGCTAGAGGATTTCTGTCTGTCTATATTTTCAAGCAAAATTATCTGATTCCTAACAAGTAGGACAATTGAAACATGGTTATCCTTAATTTATTTAATGAAATGCTTCTAATCTTTACTATTTCTTTAAAGAGATACATTGAAGCCTCTAGAAGGGCACCTAAAGTTATGGAATAAGTCATAATTTTGCTCCACAACCAAAACACCATCCTTATGAAAATGTAGCATTACTGAAGTTGGATGTAGAGGGAAAATCTCTATACCCAATAGATCTTAATATTTAGAAAATTGGAAACAACTACCTTAAATACCAGCTCATCTGGCCATTTAAATATCTGGTCAAACATCTTTATCTTGGATCAAAAATATATAAGATAATAATAATTCTGTCAAGGTGTGTATACATTGTGCTATAAGATTGTATCTTCTACAACTTTGGGTCATCTTCAGAGACAGCCGAATGCAACATGCACTATGTAAACTTTTCTGACTAGGTCATACCTAGATAATAACTAGGTAATATCTACCAAATGTACACCAGGATACATTGCATAAGTTTTCAATAACAAAGATAATTTAGAAAAACTCAACTCTATAAATGGTCCTTTCAGCTGAGAGGAGCCCTCTCCAAGGGAATTTCAATCCTTGAACATGCAAAAGTCGATCCTTAAGGGTTTCAAGATTCAGATTCAATTTACAGTACTGGCCCCAACAATTGGTAAAACTGAGAAGGATTTCAGGATATTGTTTTGTTTTAATTAGAGTCACTATAATACCTTATCTTTAAAAGAAAGCCAATATTCATAATCCTCTAAGTCTTTCTCTCATTGGGCTAAGAGAAATCATATCTCAAGCTCTGCCAGTGAGATGCTGGTAAACCCATTAACAAACTTTATAATTTATATATGTGTATGCATATATATGTATATGTGTACATTTGTGTGTATGTATGTGTACACATACACACATACACACAAACAAGCAGTATATCAATGAATCACAATTCAGTAGATAATGCAAATATCACTGAATGAAATATCATAATAACTAATGAGACTGTGCCATCTGAAAAGTTTCTCATTTGGAATGTATCTGTTGTTGTAACTAAATGACACTGCATTTGTGTATCACAATGTTCCTAGTACCTTATTAGTGTATAGAATGTTATCCTTGTAATGAAGTAAATTTCATTTGTTGCATTCTGCTTCCTTATTAATTTGGAAATAAACAATGCATTTTAATACCAATTGAGGCATCTTTCATTGAAATGAGAAAAAGTGCATCATTTTTTCTTTCTTTTCTATTTATTGCATGAATAGAAAAGAAAAAAATATAAAAAGAGAAAAGTATTTTTAAAAAGAAAAATAAAACCATAGGAAGAAGAAAAAGGAGAGACAGAATATCAAAGAATAGTGCAGTTTTTAAATAAAGTGTTAAACTTTGACACATAATATTAATCAGTCTTTTTTTTACCAAAGACCTGATTCATAACAGAAAGCAAATTTATGTCATAAATCCAAGATTCTAAATATATGGTATTACTCTCTTCCTATTCTAAAATAATCTGTCTTGTGCACACACTATCTCTGATCTATGCTAGGTTTATCTATAATTCTTCATATATTAGTCATTCCAACATTTTGATATTTCACATTCATATGTTTAAGTTATATTACTTAAAAAAACATTTTATGGATATTGAATCAAAATGGAAAATTGTAGGGAAGCCTACATCAGATGTATACATATCTATCTTTTTCCATGTTGAAGCTGACAACCAATCTTTCCTAACATAATCTGAAGTGTCCAATAACAATGAACAAATATTTTATTGAATTGGTATTATTTTATGAATGAAACATTCTTAACATTCTGTAAAAATTAGATATTGGTATGTTAATATTGGATATTCCCATTGTGATTATCTCAAAGTTCATCATGTGAATAAGAATCAAAAATGGACTTTCATCCCCTATCAACCAAATATACCTTGCAGCCTTCATGCTGAAAATGTAGAATTATAAGAAAAACAGGACTCAAGCTTCTGCTACAGAATCAAAGGGATCTATCTATCTATCTATCTATCTATCTATCTATCTATCTATCTATCTATCATCTATCTATATCATCTATCATCTATCATCTCTATCTATCTATCTATCTATCTATCTATCTATCTATCTATCTATCATTTATATCTATCTATCTATGTCTGTCTATCATCTATCTCTATATATCTATCATCTATCTATATCTACCTATCTATCTACTTATCTATCATTTATATCTACATAGGTATGTAGATATAAATGATAGATAAGTAGATAGATAGTCTATGTATCATCCATCTAGTAGATTTATATGGTACCCATCTTACAGTGGTGGGATTCAAAAACTTTTACTACCAGCTCTGTGGGTGTGGCTTTGTGGGCGTGGCATGGCTTGGTGGGCATGGCTTGGTGGGCGTGGCAAGGGAATGATACTGTAAAATCCCCATTAACTCCTCACTCCTGGGGGAAGGTTACTACAAAATCCCATTCCTTCCCCAACCCACTAATCTGCTTTTTAGCTTCATTCTCCTGTGCAGGGCAACAAAAGAAGACCCAGAGATCAGCGGGACTTGGGAGGCAGAGAATAGATGGGGGTGGGGCCAGTCAGAGGTAGTATTTCGAACTACTCAAAATTTCCACTATCGGTTCTCCAAACTACTAAAAATTTCTGTTACTGGTTCGCCAGAACTGATCAGAGCCTACTGAATACCACCTCTGCCATCTTATAGACCATAAGCCTCAGCAGAACACTACAATATACAAAATAATAAAACTCAACAAAATTAAAATCAGTACATGCAACCAAGGCATCATAACACTGATTCCAGATACACGTGTATCTGGACGGCCACAAAGAGAAGGCCAAGAAGATAACTTTTTAATCATTTCAAGAGTAGCTTTTTGACTTAAACACTTGGATTTCATGGAGAAATACGAGACAGAATAAAAATAAGAAAAGTTAAAACACCTAATCTGATCACCATCTAAATCATAATTCAGAAACATACAATATACCATGGAGTCCTTGGTGTTCTCCAGGCTTCTTTGTTTTCATGAAGATGTTTCATTGGCCAGCTAGGTAACATCTTCAGTCTAGTGATGAAAAAGTTACTTAGACAGGTACTGAAATACCTGGATGAAAAGAATCAAGCTCAGAGAACACTAAGGGCTTCACAGTTCAACTTCAGCAACATGCATTCTCTTTACAGGTCATCAGCCCATAGCAATTTGTCTTCAATTACAGCAGATTTATACCCAGAATATCCTTTGATTGTCTGATAAGATAGGGCAATGGTTGTAAAATCATAAAAAATCATCTCTGTTGAATTCCACAAGATGTCTTAGAGTGTGAAAACGTAATTCCACTTGTAATAACTCTGCTCAAGATGTAATCTATTTAATAAAAAGAATCTTTTGCCAAAACTGACTCCAAAACATTGAACTTGCCATAACATATTTCTCTATCTATTGGATAGATCAATTCCAAGTTTTATGAATGTACATCTAAAATAATAATGAAGTATATTATCTAAGGCTTATTGCCTTTTGATAAAATGAGATTGTGCAGGGCCAAGATGGATAATTTAAAGTAATGTCATGTGTCACCTGTATACCATGGCTTTTGTCAGCATTTTTGCAACATCATTTGAAATGCATTGGCTGATAGTTTGCACAATCAGCAGAATCATTGCCAGTCTTCAAAATTATAGTGATACAAGCTTCAGTCAAGGGAGATAAAAAAAACTTTATTCATAAAACATAAAACTTAAACAATATAGGATATATATCTTACACCACTCAATTAGATAGCTGCCAAGATCAGGAGCTTATTTTGTTTGTATTGATTTAATATTATCTATTATTTTCCTGAAGAAATAAAGGTGCAGCTAGATAAATACTTTGATCCTGTGCAGTATTTGGAAGAACTGTATTATTTTAAAAATGATTAATTTCTTCCTTAGTAATTTTTTACTTTGTATTACACAGTCAGGTATAAAAACAAAACAAAATGCTGATTTATTAAATCAACTGTTTCAACTGAGATTTAAAATAATTTACAGGACTTCCCACATTCTCCCAATATTTTTGATTTGTGCAATTCAGTGAATAATCTACGTCAAGTGCATAGGGGGGATTAAATTAATATTTAGCACTGTATTCAAGATTCCCTTTATTTTCCCAATCTTCTTGTTTAATAGAATATTTAAGGGTTAGGGTTTGGCAGTTTGGCAATTCAATTCTCTCAGGTTCAAGGTTGACTCAGCCTTCCATCCTTCTTAGGTTGTTACAACGAGGACCCACATTGTTGGGGGCAATATGCTGACTCTGTAAACCACTCAGACAGTGCTATAAAGGACTGTGCAATGGTGTATATAAGTCTAGCCAGTGGTGGGATTCAATTTTTTTTACTACTGGTTCTGTGGGCGTGGCTTGGTGGGCGTGGCAGGGGAAGGATACTGTAAAATCAGAGGTGGTATTTGCCGGTTCTCCAAACTACTCAAAATTTCCGCTACCGGTTCTCCAGAACTGCTCAGAACCTGCTGAATACCACCTCTGAGTCTAGTGTTATTTCTATTGATTCAGTCATCATCATCTGTACGCATAAATTCCAAGATAAAAATAGGAAAACAAGTAAGACCAATAAGACTTTCATTTTTGTTAGGTTTTTTTTGTAAAAAGTTTTTTATTTTTATCTTTTATAAACATCTCTTTTGGCAAACAATGTGGTTTCAGGTTTTTAGATTTCCATACAAACATGACCATAATTGCATATTTATCTTTCATATTCAGTTTCTTATCATATCATTACACTTTCCATTTTCTGTAATTTTTCACAAATATTCTTATATTTTTCACACTTATTTTATCCATTTTCAATTCTGTTTTTCTTTAATTATATTCATATCTTTTTATATAATATCTTAAAATTCTTGTTTCTTAATCTATGTTCATTATGCTTTTATACTTTTATCTGTCATATTTGCAATTTCATCGCATACTCTTATTTCATTATTCAATAAATTCCATCTTAATTTTAATAATTCCAAACATTTCCCCCTTAGTTGCCCATTTGAGTGCACCACCCTTTTGTCTTATACATGATTCAGTTTACTCCCTTTTAATTCATATTAAAAATTACCATAATATAATCATTTTTAATTATCACCTAAATGCTACATATCATATATGCATTTTAGGTTAGATTCCACATGGTATTCTTTCCTTTACTTTCTAAGTCATTTATTATTTCAAATACGTTAATCTTTTCAGCTAATTGTAGAAACTGATATTAATCTTTTTAGTACAATTCTCATAGTTCATTTTAGGTATATTCTTAATTTCAGTTAATTTAGTTAACATTCTTATAATAGTTTCCCACTTTTACATTTATTCCAATTATAGTTTAACCATCATTCTTAAAAAAAATAATCAGATAGGAAAAAAACATCAGTTCCAATCACTCCATTTTTTTTAAATCTATATTTTTATACCTCACTATACATTACCTTGCAGAATCCCCTTTCTTATTCTTTATCTACCCATTATCTCTAGGTCTTCTAGCCATGTAGCTTCTTTTCATTTTTGTGGCTTTCTATCTCCACTTTCCCCTTATTCTCTCCCCTTTTCTGGCCCTTTCCCCTATTTTCCCCCTCCATTTCTGACTCCAATTTTTATCCCCTTCTCTCTTTTGAGCTTTCTCCTGTAATTCCCTTTTCTGCTGTCTCCTTTTTCTTTGTTTGACTTTCCAAACAGTTACCTCTTTAATTATCCCCTCAAACCTCCAAGTTTTAATTTCCATGCTTTCCCCCCCTTGTTTTAATGTTCGTTGCTCCATTTGTTCATTGAGGCTGGTCTCTTCTCTAATCAACTCCTCCCCTTCTGGATCTCCTTGTTCTTCTTTGTTCTCCAATGTCGACATTTCTAATATTTGTAAGGCAATACTGCACAATTCCACTTTTTCACATATCATTTCCCTTATACTTCTTAAGTCCGATTTTATTTCCAAACAAAATTCTGCCATTTTTGTGCATCTTTTCAATTTTAATTTTTCTTTTGTCTCTTTCTTCAGTATTTAAGTTCAGTCCAGTTGTTCAGTGGTTTATTTAAACCAGCCTCTAACCATCCACTTCTGTTAAATCTTGTTTCAATTTTCCAGGGTCAAAATAGTCCAATGTTTATATATTTTTATTACTAAGTTCCTTTTGTTGGGTTTTGAATTTTTCTCAAAGTCACCTAGTATTGCCAGGATTCAAGCTTCTTTCTTTTTCCTTTATAACATGTCAATTTCATTTTCAGGGTTTCTATCTTATTGTATCAAAGTTCCTCTTACTTTGTATCAAGTTCCACTTTTTAGAGAACCAAAACACTTTTTAAAGAGTCACTGAAATTTTTCCTTTACCATTAGGTGGTGCTCTCTGTTATGTCCAAGTTCCACCTTTTCTTTTCACTTTCCTTTCCCTTATAAGGCTTTTAAATTTCAATAATCCAATAAGTCCAATTGTTAAGCATTATTTCTTTTTGGCACATTCAAGTTCAGCTTTTTATTATGCCTGTTTAGTGCCAATATCATATAGTTTAATATAATCCAATTTAAGCAGATATTTTCTTCTAACTTCCTCTTTCAATTTAATTCTTTTTAAAGCTCAAAGCCACTTTCATTTATGTCCAATTTTTTTCCCACTCCCTCTGGTTGCCACTTTTCCAATCTTTCTTACAAGTCTCTTAAAACTTTAAATCCGGGGTACCTTTATATTCAGATATTGCGCCTGGTTTGCCTGGTCTCCACACTGTCTGCTTCTTCACTGTTCCTGCACGATCTTTGTCCCGGATAGCTCTCCATCTTCAGGGTGGTCATGTTCAGCCACCACTGCAGCCCATCTTTGGGGGGAGTTTACCTAGCCAGGGAGGGGAGATGCGGCTCCCCACAACCCGACAGGCAGTCTCCCCCTTCTTCCCCACCCCTCCAAGGTGGTTCTAGCCCCTTTAATGGGAACAGCATGGATCGAAGCCACATATGATCACGGTCTCCGGTCCGTCCTCGATGAAAACACCACCAGAAATCCATTTTTGTTAGGTTGTTGTTCCCCATATTGCACTGTTTTAGTTTTGCTATTGACATCTGGAACCAATTGGGAGTGAGGTCACTCAGAAATGTTGTAAAACATGAATAAGTGGGGGAAATAGATAAACCTCTTTGGGAATGGACCTACTTGTTCAGCATAAAGTCATAGACTGATTGCAGCAAGCAGGGTTGATTCAGATAAGTGTTTCACTGAGAATTGCTAATCGGGCCAAATTAGCTATTATGGCTAACTGCTGTATGACTAATATGCTCAATCCCCACAGAGACTGGTGACTGCTCGATATAGCTGTAATACAGTATGCATGGAGATTGAAGAGAGTAACTAGCTTTAGCATGGCTGAAAAGCTGAAACAATGTGTTGAGGAATATAAGATACATCCAAAGAAAACAGCAGAAGTGTAAGATACTACCATAGCTGGGCTGAAAAATAAATTAAAATAAAAACCAGAAGACCATTAAATAATTACAAATATGTATAGGAATCCTAATATCTAATGGTACACTTTTTGTGAAGGGTTTTCTTTGTCTCTAAGCAGAGACTTTTGTGATGCACCCTCCTTATTCTTGTATCTCTATCTCACTAATTTTGCTATCACTATTGTGATAAGCATATGAAATTATTGGCATATTCATTATACCAGTCTTTCTCCTCTTATTCTTTCACAACTGTTATTGCTAAATACAGGGGGCATAATGACTCAGTGGTAAAAGATACTGAGCTTGTCAGCTGTAAGACTGAGCTCTGTGCAATGGGTGAGCTCCCTTTACTTGCCAGCTCCTGCCCACCTAGAAGTTCAAATATATGCCAATGCAAATAGATAAATAGATACCAATTCAGTGGGAAGGTGACAATATTCTGTATACCTGGGCATATAGTCATGCTGGCCACATGACCATGGAAGTGTCTTTGGACAATTCTGGCTCCCTCAGCTAAGAAATGGAGATGAGCACTGCCCTAGAGTTGAGTACAATTTGAGTGGGGAAGGTTTTACTTTTACCATTTGCTATTAAATAAATATAACCAGTTTCCATACAGTATATTTGGGACAAATAACATAATTTATTACAGTTCCAAATACAATATCTTTAGCTAACCAAGTACTTATTTTAATAGGAAGCAGACAGTCATAAATATAACATTTTGATCCATTATATGGTTTCTTTTGTAATGAGATCACTAGTTCTATCAGATATTTGCACAGCCAGTGCTTGGAGAATTTTCTTTGAAGAGAGATTGTGTGCAAAATATGCAATAAATGCACAGAGGTCCAAAATCAACTGGGACGATAGTGAAATTTTAATATTGTAAATTGATGTACTTCAGTAACAATTTTATGAGTCTATTGAGCCTTTCATTCAAGTAGAGAGAAATCCTGCTAAGTTTGCTTCTGTTTCTCATTAACACAATATTTCCATTTGAACAGGCAAAAAAAGTTAGACATATCCATAAAACACTGTTTTTTTAATGCATGTTCTTTCCTCTCAGAAATATTTAAGATTGTTGGAGGGCTGGGGAGAAATAACATGATCTGTGGATCTCTTGCATACTATACAAAGTTTGTGTTGGTTAAGATAACCACACACAATATTTTCCAATACTGTACAATATATGTTTATTCTTAAGAATATATAAGTAAAACTATTTGTGTAGTTGTACTGAGGCAACATGGCAAATGGAAGTGAAAGATCAAAAGCATTCTGGTCAAGTGTTTTCACCAGGAAGTAGGATGGGTAGCTAATATTGAAGGAACTTTAGATGAGTTGTGAGATTGTTGAAACTGAATCTGAAAATAAGGTATGTATGTATTCTTTTTTGTACAAATATATATAGATAGATAGATGTATGTATTTACAGAATGTATATGGCCACTCATATTAACCAAACTACTGAACGGTTAATCAGTATGTAAAATAAACCAGTGTAAAAGCCAGAAGGCAATACATAATTAAAAATAATGGGAGATAAAAATTTAATATGCCCAAGCAATGGGGGAAATGATATAATAACATTTGAGAATGGTGTTAAAAGTGGCTGGGGCTACATGCCTGGGTGAGAGATTTGAAAAATTGTCTTAGATTTTAAGCAACTATATGTCTTAGAGCTGGTGTTATATTATTCACTCAAAATAAAGTAAAACTATGACATTAATTGTCAACAGTCATGGACAGATGAAGTTTTGAGGGCTACGAAAACAGGCTTGGGTCTGGAAGTATCTCTGGGATGCAGGTTACTAGCCTCAGCAAGCAAAAGGATAACATTACATCCAAACTCAGTATTATGCATAGTTTAAACATATTCTGTATGTGGTTGAAAAGCAAAGAGATTTTTGATATACACTATCCAGAGTCATAAGTTATCAGTTGGGAGACCTTATACATTATTTAAATAAATAAAAATAAATGTAAACATGTATGAGTTTTGCTGGACACCTAATACAGTAAATAATGCATTAAATAATCAGTTAACCTACACAGTAATGCTTTTGTGCTTAAAGGCCAACCACAAACACAGTCAAATCTCCCTGGTTCTAGCAACACAAAATCACACTATCAATGTCAAACACCACTGCCACTCTGACAGCCAATCAGAGTGCAGGGTTTTCCCACACTTTTAAACCAACGATTTCAAACACTTTACAAGAACAACCAATCATATTCAAACTCTGCATACATAACAACCACAATCTGGAATCTAAAGTTGTCATGTATTTTTCTTCTAGAATACCTTGTATCCAATGAGTCCTTGGATTAACAGAGTATTGGCAAGACTTCATAATACCATTAGCTCTTTCTCCATCATTTAGACAACTAGCAGAAAAGGAAGCTTATCTACTTCAGCCAGACCTTCTAAAAAAATGATTGTTTTTTAACTAGTGGAGGCTATGTATGCAAAACAAATTGATCTTTGGGTTTAGGAATTTCTAGAACACAACTAAATAAAATAAATCTTTTAATTGTGGGTCAATTGTGAGTTACATTTAACCCCATGGATCAGCTGAGAGATTCTACTGCATTAACATATCCACTGATCAGTTAGGCAGGTTTCAAACAGAACTAGCCGATACATTGGCCATCTTCTGAATCATAATTATAAATGGATTTAAACTTCTATTATTATTGTTGTTGTTGTTGTTGTATTATTATTCCTGGTTGTATAATATAAATAATATCAGTATATTCTCATTAAGCAAAGCTTTAGTGTTGGTTTTGTTTTATTTATTTCCTTCCTTCTAATAAATAGATTTATGGCACCTTTGAGATATGTATTTATGTTATATTAGAACCTAAGAAAATAAGGATCAGAACTGAGTTGAATTTCTGTCTCTGCTATAGATTTGCTATCTATCCAGCTCATTCATGAAATAACCAAGTAATTGGATTTAAAGTTATAGACTGAAGCCAATGGGCCTCATCAGTTTAAACTAAGTATTTTCCTTCAGATGTTTCACAGATTGCAGCCTATGGACAGAATAATGTCTCAGTCCATCAACTCTCTATTCTGCCCTGAGAACATATCTGTTGGGAAAACATGAAGTATAGAGCTTTTAGATTAATGTAAAAGGGCCCTTCTCTTGGTTTATCCATTATGGCCTCTATTCCTAAAGAAGACATTCTGGAAGGTATACTGAACTCAGCTGCCTCAAGGGAATACTCAGGACATTGGAAGAGCTATTATTTACCTCTTTCCAAGTGCTCTCTGGGTTTATTTGTGTACTTGTCACTAACAGCAGGATGAAAATGTTATACGAGAACTCCTTTCTAAATCCCAGCTCAACCACATGTATAATGAGGCCACATCAACTCTTAAAAATGTTAAGTGCAGTATTCCCCTCTAATTTATTATCTAATGAAATACTGAATACTGGTCCCTAATTACATATAGGAAGACTACTAAAACTATGGTGATGACAATTAAGCAAAATAAATCATAATTATTGTTTTATTAATTATTAGTTTAGCCATAAAAATGAAATACCCAACTCCTGAACACTTGGCTACCAGTAGGAAGACTGCTAAAAAGAACATGTCTATAACTAAGCAAAAGAAATCATTAAAATAAAAGCACCAGTCTGGGAGAAAAACTTTCTTAGAAAGGAATGAGGCAATTGGGAAAATGGTAGGAAATAAAAATGGGAGGTGATTAGCTATCTGTGTGGCACAGGGACATGATTCAATAAAGCAATGATATCATTTGAGAAAGAAGTTAATAAAACTTTCTTATTCTCAGCCTCAGTCAGTATATTGCTTTATATGATATGAAAGATGCTGACAGTTGAGTTCTGATAACCATGAAACATGCTGCTGCAGAAAAGGGAAAGTGAAATGTTAAAAGTCTTTTTTCCCCTCATTATCACCTAGCAGACAGCTAACTATAGCAATTAAATCTGAAGGCAAGAGCCTTGAATGAATTTCATCTCAGGAACATTAAAAGTAAGACAGTTCCAAGAAGCAAAATATCAGAGTGCCTGTGATGACCCGGGGCGTGGCACAAAGGCAACACAGTCAAATAAGCAATAACAACGTCCCTTTATTATCTCCAACTTTGCGCCAAATGTCCAGGTTACCTTTGGCTAGAGAAAAACTCTCCCAGGAACAGCCCTTTACTGTAGAAAATTCAGTCCAAAATAAGGTACACACAAACTGTAACTTAAAATCCAACAAACCAAATTGAAGTAATTCGCTTGACAGGGCAGGAGAAGGAATTTCAGACTTGAAAACATGGCAAAATTCACACAGTTGGGAAGATGCCAGGAACACAGATAAGCCACGACTATACAAGATAATTTCACGTTTGCTCCTAACCGCTTGCTGCATGAAGCTTCCTTTTTTATACGCTGTGTTCCAAGCTGCAGCTAATAAAGGGAATCAGGGCCCTTTTCTCCCCCATAAGCCATGCAACCCACGTTGCTCTCTTCTCTGTTCCTTCCTGCATGCCCTAGGATGAACAGGGGTGGGCCTGGGTCTTCCTCTGAATTCCCTCTCCCTTGTTCTACCTCTCCCCTACTCTGCCCAGCCGGACTTTGCCCTTCCCCAGTTTCTTCCACAACCAATGGAGCCACACTCCCACTCCTTGTCAGCTGTTCGGCTTCCTCCTCTGAATCAGATTCCAGCAGGGGCACGACAATGCCCATTTTTAGGGGACAGTTCAGTGTTTGCTCTGTTCCATTCTAGCACTGTTTCTAGAAGGTTGAGAAACAGGTCTTCATAAAAGAGGCAATTTTTGGGAAGTTCAATGGCAACTGTGATTCTGGGGGCTGGCTTCGTTTGTCTCAATAAGAGCAGAGGCACAGTCCATGTTCTTCTATTATCCATGTATGTTGTATTCTTTGGAGTCAATCTTGATTCCTGGTGACTACCTGGATAAGTGTGCACAAGTTTCTGCATGTTTTTTGCTAACATTTGGTTTTCTACTATCTTTTTCCTCTTTCTCATTCATTGAGAAAGAATGATTGGTCCAAAGTCATCCTGTTGTCTTCTGTGCTTAAAGTAAGGCTAGCACCCACAGTTTCTTCTTGCCTGTAGCTTCTAGATCAAAGTAGCTTTCCTTATTATTTTCACCAATACATTTTATTCTCTGTGTTTCTTTCAAAACTCAAAAAAATCTTACAAGCATTCTGTACATTCTTCACAGAAATGTTATTATTCCCTGTCCCATCATATTTTCTCCATTGGAAAACCAGTTTTGTTTGACCATTCATTATAACAACCAGGAAAAAATACAGCTATACAAAACAGTATCACAGTATGTAATCATTTACCGAAGATTTTATTCATGATTTATTGTCCTGTAAATTTATTTTGAAATTCCAGGTATGAGATTTAATCAGATATAATTGTATGTCTTTTTCAGCATTCATCTGTGAAATTTTTGTGCGTTGTTGTAGTTCATAGTAGAAACCAGTTACTCTGGGCTTGTCACTCTGCTTGTTGCAATGATTAATGCAAATATTTTTCATGACTTTGTCCTCCCATCCGACAGAAGGCACAGAAACTTTATAGCAGCTGAGTTTAAAGCAGAATGATGAAACGTATAATGCAAAGGTTGTTTCACCTAGTCACTGCACATATACAGCAGCTAAATTATACAGTATTATCCTAAAAATCTCTCAAAAACTGCATTTTGCATCTGGTCTGTACCTAGAGTCATTAATGCTAAGAGAAGGAAATGTGAACTAAGCTTGAGGTAGTGATCATATTAAATTTCATACTTAATCAAAGGCATAAATCTTATTCCCTGTAATTGCATTTAAATCAAGCTGGACAAATGTATAAGTAAGATTCTGGTCATAAAATGACTCAATTATAGTAGATTCAGTGAAGAAAAGTGCTTCAGAGAGAACCCATATTGCTGGCCTGAGAATACCAGTATTTAGAATAAATAGCTCCCTGTGGGGATCCTGTTTTTCTTCTTTCTAGCCAACAAAGCTTTGGAAATATATCATTTCATAAAAAAGAAGCAAATAAATAAATGCTTTTATAAGAGCTCTTGAGTGGATAGGCTGTATTCCAGTCTCTTCTCTTAAAAGGATAGAACAAGCCTGATTTGGGCTTCAAAATTTTGTTTGAGCATTAATACCTAGGAAGATGTTCAAACCTATCTGAAAGGGAGATACACACAACTGCAAAATTAGCTGTTGTAGTCAAAGATCTGACGCTATTGTGTGAAAGTGACGAATCTGCATACAGACAGAAGGTTGAACAACTAGCCTTGTGGTTCGACTGGAACGATCTTGAACTAAACACCATAGAAATAGTGGTAGATTTTAGGGTTAGGGTGCTAAACCTCTGCTAAACAAATAATTCCCATAACACTGTCTAATTATTTACTAAGACTATTACTATTATTCTTCTCATCCTTCCTATTACCTATCTCCTCCCACTTATGACTATAGCCTTGTTAGCAACAGCACTTAGACTTATATACTGCTTTATAGTGCTTTACAGCCCTCTCTAAGCAGTTTACAAAATCAGCATATTGCTCCCAACATTTTTACCCACCTCGGAAGGATGAGTCAACCTTGAGCCTGGTGAGATTCGATCTGCCAAGTTGCAGGCAGCCAGCAGTCAGAAGCAGCAGCCTGCAGAACTGCGCTCTAACCACTGTGCCACCGTGTTGCTTGTATCTCTACAATTTATATTGTTTTATTTGTTTCCTAATATGATTTGATTGCTTATTTAGTAACCTATGACTATCACTAAGTGTAGTATCTTATGATTCTTCATGAATGTATTTTTTCTTTTTATGTACAGTGAAAGCATATGCACCAAACACAAATTCCTTGTGTCCAATCATATTTGGCCAATAAGGAATTCAATTCTATTATATGCTTCTCACAAAACACCACTGGGTCTTCTCTCTGATCCCATCTCCTGCTTTTCAGTAACTGCTTCCCATTGCCTCTCCCTATCACTCCTGGCATTTTCTTTCTAGGTACAGCATGTGAGAAAGCTTTCACAACCTCTGATGCCTTTCAAATAATTTAATTTTTTAAAAAATACAAACACTGAAATAATTACAGAGTCCCACTAATTGGCTGGAGGATTTAAGTCTTCTTTTCCCACCTTCAGAGACAGAAAATTTCACACAAGAAAAGAAAAAGATAACGGGTAACCACCACATTTTTAAAAACTTTAATAATGAAAGAACTATCAGGGTAGCTCCTTTTAAAAAGAAAATGCTAAAAATTGGGATTACACACAATTTATAAATTTGCATGGAAAAATAAAAGGCAGTTTAGCTTTAACTTAATATCACATAGAAACTAAGAAAGCAAATAATCCTAGCTAGATTTTTAACTATTTCTAATCACCCAGCAAAATCTGAAGATATTTCTGTGTCATTTTTCTACATATTTTAGTTTCTTGGGAATTCTGTAAACTCTAATTTGTTTGTTTGTTTATATATCACTTTCATTGTTTTTATAAATAATTCAAGGCAGCAAACATATCTAACACACCTTGTATATTCCCCACAATAACAACCCTATGAGTTGGGTTGGACTGAATTATTGGCCCAAAGTCGTCCTGCTGTCTACTTTTCTAGCTTGTTACCTTTCCTTTTCAGCCTAAATAAAAAAATTTCTGCCTTGATACAGCCAAGGTTGTTGCAATTTGATTTTGTACCTAACAAAAAGCCATGCCTTGATCATGGCTGTGGATTCCATCTCAAATGGTGAGATATGTCCTGGAATATTGACTGGTTGAAAAAACTGTATTCATAATAGCAGTCAATTTCACCTTAAACTTCCCTGGTAAATTTATTTATTTATTTATTTATTTATTTATTTATTTATTTATTTATTTATTTATAAAATTTATTGGCCGCCCATCTTACCACAGGGTAACTGAGTGGCTAGTTTTTTATATATTCAAGACCAACATTACTTAAATACGTCAAACAAAGGAAATTACCATTGGATATATATTTCTATCTTTTTCTTTTGATCTTGATATTTGTGAGATTTCCATTTTTTCCCAAGCACAACCCACTATTCATTCATTCATTCTCTCTAAACCAGTTATTTCAATGTTATTTTTGACAAACCTTCCTTTTTCCTTCAATTGGGTCCCCATGGCCTTTTTTAAAATCACGAAATTATTTTAATACTCTGAGGAATGGTATATTGAGTGTGCTTTTCTAAACTAATTTGATGAGTGTTGAAGGTATGAGTTTGTAAAATGATTGCTAATCCTTAAAGGCTTCAGATTTTCAGTAATATTTTATATAGTTTTAAAATACCTGGCATGTTTGCTTTTGTTGTAATCTCATAAGGAATCTCATAAGTGTATCATATTTTCCAAAATGAAGCAATATTCATTCTGCTTGCCACTTTCGCATTTCAACTCATTCTGTTCTATTCCCCCTAATGGGATCTCTAACTTGCAATTTGCAATCACCCTGACTTTCATTTTTGTTAAGTTTGCATGAAGAGTCAGACGTGGAGTGCTTCAGTGAAGAGTTTATTAGTGACTACAGCTCATAACAGACCCGATTTGGCTGGGCTGTGGCTGCTACTTATAGCCAGCAGCCGCAGTTTCCAGCCAATCAGAGTGCAGGATTTTCCCGCACTTTTTAAACCAATCATTTCTGACATTTTACAAGAACAGTTCAAACTTAACCAATGACATTCAAACCTGCATACATAACACCCCTCCCCACTAGGTTCAGTCCATACTCAAACCCCAACCTATCTAATGTATTCTTTTAAATAGGTGGGGCTCTTACGTGTACGTTGAGACCTTCGTGGTTCAGAAGTTTTAATGTTCTCACCCAGTGAGAGAGGAAATGTGTCTGTTGACATTTCCCTACTGGGCTTCCAGTGAAGGAAGACCCTGTTTGATTGTTACAATCTGGTCTCTCCTCCCAACCCATCTCCAAACCAATGTCAGCACCCAAGTCAGGTAGTGATGTGCAATCTTCCACTTGTAAGGATGGATTTTGGCATTGTGACAGGTTTGGGGATGGTTCCTGTCGTAATGGCTCATTACACATGGGGTTGATTCTTGCTTGCTGATTATCCTCATGCTCCTCCCTTCCCCTAGAAAAGGCATTAGGTATGGGAACTAGAGAGGAACAATTGCGATGTTCCTGAGGTAATCTGGATCTTAACTGATCAATGTGCCTGCTCCAGAGGACACCATCCTCTGTTTGCACCCTGTAAGAACGAGGGCCAATGATTTGAGTTATTTCAGCAGGAATCCATGAAGGTTCACCCATAAGGTTCTTAGCATAAACAGAATCACCCACACTGAACGTGCGAACTTTGCTAGTGGAATCAAGTGGTGCGTTGGGTGCATGTGGGATGAAGGGGTCAAGGGGAGACCTAAGTTTCCTACCCATCAACAACTCTGCTGGGATAAGTTAGTTGATGGGTTAGGAGTGATGTGCTGAACACTAAGAAGTTTTCAATTTTCTCAGTGATGTCCCCAGGACCCAATTGCTGAAGCTTTTCCTTGGTAAAAGCGTTACCATCGTTCAACCCGGCCGTTAGCGAAGGGTGCCCAGGGGCAGTGAGGGCATGTCTGATACCCTGTTGTGCTAAATAGGATTCAAAAGGTTGGATGTAAATTGAGGCCATTGTCAGAGACAAGAACATCAGGTAACCCGTGAGTTACAAAAAGCTTTTAAGCTGCTTGATGACAGCATCAGTTGTGGTGGATGCCAGGGATGACCTCTAGCGATTTGGAATATGCATCTACTATAATAAGGAAGGTGTGCCCTCTGGTAGGGCCAGCGAAATCAATGTGAATCCTAGACCATGGGCTAGGACATTCCCATTCCTGTGTGGGGCGAGAGGTGGGGCAGGCCTGACTACCTGACAGTTGGGACAAGATGCAACCCAGTTTTCAACCATTTTGTCATTCCCTGGCCACCATACATAACTCCTGGCCAATCCCTTCATCCTTACAATACCTGGATGACCCTCATGTAACATTTCCAAAACCTCTCTTTGCAGTTTTGCAGGAATAACCACCCTGTTACCCCACAAAATACATCCTCTTAATACAGATAATTCAGTTTGCCTGGATTTAAAAGGTTGGGCAAGGTGAGGTAGATCTTGAAAAGGCCAACCTTTCTTAATCCAGCCTATAACAGGAGCAATAAAGTGTCTTTGGCAGTCTCTCTGGCAATTTCAGCAGCTTGTACTGGAAGCTTGGCAACAGTTTCTAGGAAAAGGTGTGCGCCTCAGGTTCAAAGTCCTCAGTGTGAGCGGAAGTGGGCAGCGACTCAAAGCATCAGTAGGCCAATGTCTTTGCCAGGCTTGTGGATGAGCTTGTATGAATAAGCAGCAAGAAATTCAGTCCACCTCAGCATTCTTGGTGACAGGATAGTGGGTGTAGGTTTGTCTCCTGCCACAATGCCTAAAAATGGTTTGTGATCTGTGACAATGGTAAATGTTCTCCCATATAGATACTCATGGAATTTCTTGACAGCTGCAACAATTGCCAATGCTTCCTTGTCCAATTAGCTGTAATTCCTCTCTGCTTTGGTCAAAGTCTGAGAGTAAAATGCAATAGGGGCTTCCTCCCGCTGGGAAGCCTGTGGCTCAACCCCCCACACTACAAAAGGGGATGCATCACAAGTAAGTACAACAGGCAAATTCTCAGAGAACTGTATCAGTACAGCATCAGGCGTGATTAGTCTTTTAATATTGTTAAATGCTGATTGTTCCTTCCTGCCCCAGACCCAAGCAGATTTTTGTCCAATAATCTGTGTAATGGTTCTGCAATGGTTGCCTTCTGAGGTAGGAACATGTGATAAAAGTTAATAAGTCCGAGGAAGGCTTGCAAATCTGTTTTGCATTTTGGTCTAGGGGCTTCTTTGATTGCTTGAACCTTGGCATCTGTAGGGTGGATGCCATGCTTGTCAATCATATAGCCCAAGAACTCAACCTTGTCAGTTCTAAGAGTCCATTTTTCTTCCTTGACTTTTAACCCTGCTTTCTTGAATCTGGTAAGGACTTCTCTGAGTCTTTCTTGTAACAGAGTGTCATTTTCAGCAGAGATTAACACATAATCAAAGTAAGGCACTACCCCTGGCAGTCCTTGGAGCATCCTTTCCATAATGCTTTGAAAGATGCCTGGTGCCACGCTTACTCCAAATTGTAACCTTTTACATTTGAAGGCATCTCTAGGAGTCACAATGGTTTGGGCCTCTGCAGTGGCATCATCAACTGTTATTTGTTGATATGCCTGGGCCAGATCCAATTTGGCAAAGACTGTGCCCCTGCCAAGTGAATGTAATAAATGATGCACGACTGGAACTGGATATGTGCTCTGCTGAAGCACATGGTTCAATGTCCCCTTATAGTCTCCACAGATTCTTACTGACCCATCAGTCTTGACTGGTGTGACTATGGGTGTCTCCCATCTGGAGTGGTCAGTGGGTTCTAAAACTCCTTGAGCTATTAGTTTATCTAATTGTGCATCAATTTTGTCCTTTAAGGCAAATGGGACCCTTCTGGGCTTTAAGCGAATTGGTGGCACCTTGGGATCTAGATTGAAAGTGATGGGGTCCCCATATACTTTTTTAAATTACATTTATATGCTGCCCTTCTCCGAAGACTCAGGGGCTTACAATTTTTGGATACAACCTAGTGTGCTCAGCAATAGCCTTCATTCCATTGTATATGCCTGCTTATTACTAAGCAGCATTTTTACAAGGTCAGCTAATTGCCCCCAACAATCTTGGGTCCTCAATTTACCTACCCCGAGAGGATGGAAGGCTGAGTCAACCTTGAGCCTGGTGGGATTCGAGCCTACAGCAGTTGTAGGCAGCTGGAACTTAAGTGCAGGCAATTAACAGCCTGAGCCACCAAGGCCCTACTTGCCCAATCCGTCGCTGAAGACCTCTGGAAACTCAGACTTCAAGGCCTCCTCCCATTCAGTGTTGCTCACGTGATTGATGCCAGTCACCTCGATGCCTAGTGGATTGAACCACTCAAATCCCAGCAAGCTTGGGCGGTCCTTGTCCACGATGGTCAGGGGCAAACGTTTGGTGTGGCCTTTGAACTTCACGTTGAATTCTCTTGTTCCAACTACTGGAATCTTGTTCCCTTGGTAGTCTTTAAGAGTCAGTGCTTGCTTCTGGAAATGTTTCTTCTGAATGTTGGGAAGTAGCCTGTGAATAGTGTCCCATGACACCATAGATAAATAGGAGCCTGAGTCCACTTCCATTTGGCAAGGCCTTCCTTCAATTAGTACCTTCACATGTACTTTTCTGCTTCTTAAGGGTGAAGAATGACCAATGGTGACTGTTTGATGAGTTTCATTCTTCCCATTTGCTTCTGTGTTGCACCCCATTTTCTCACTGAAGTTGTTAGGCTTGAATTCTTTGTCAGGAAACTTCCTTCTGTGTGGTGGAGTTCTGGATGATTTGCAGACTCTTGCTAGATGACCTCTTTTTCACAACGGAGGCAGATGGTATCAAGAAACTTGCATTCAGTGCGGGGTGGCTTCCCCACAACCTCTGCAGTAAAAATCTTGCCTCTTTCTTCCCAGGTCTTTCTTTTTCCTCTCCATTCTGAGTCTATAAATTCCTTCCTCCACCTCACTACAGTCTGACTCAGAATCTATTTGCTCGCAATGAGTTGTTGTGGACTTTTCCACATCAGGATGGCTTGAGGCCTTGTTAATTTTCTTCATGGCTGCTGATGAGGACTTGGTGGCTTCTGCTGAGGAGGCCTCTTCTATGGCTTCCTTCAACGTGATCTTAGGTTTTAATAATAATTTGCTCTGAAGCACCTTGTCTTTGAGGCCCAGAACAAATCGATCGCGCATGGCCTCTTCCAAGTTGTTAAACTCGCATGCACCCCCAATGTCTCTTAAACTTGCCACGAAGTCATTAACGTTTTTGCTTTCCCCTTGATCCCGACGGTAAAACTCGTGTCTCTTAATGAGGCACGATACTTGTGGGGCGTAATGGGCTCTTAAAAGCTTTTCTAAATCAGGCCATTCCATTACCTTCACGTCTGCAGCTCCCGCCAATGCCTTCGCCATCTTGAAGACTGCCGGACCGCAATGCGTAAGAAAGACCGCCCTCTTCTGCTTCTCGGAAATGTTGGTGAGATCGTTTCCCTCCAAATACATTTGGAAACAATCTGCATACGAGTCCCAGTCTTCTGCCGTCGGATCGAACGGGGCTGGGGGCGTGTTCAGTGCAGCCATCTCTCTCAGCTTGTTTTCCGCATCGTCTTCTCTTCAGGAAGGATCCCACCTCCGCTGCCAGTGTTAAGTTTGCATGAAGAGTCAGACACGGAGTGCTTCAGTGAAGAGTTTATTAGTGACTACAGCTCATAACAGACCCGATTTGGCTGGGCTGCGGCTGCTACTTATAGCCAGCAGCCGCAGTTTCCAGCCAATCAGAGTGCAGGGTTTTCCCGCACTTTTTAAACCAATCATTTCTGACATTTTACAAGAACAGTTCAAACTAAACCAATGACATTCAAACCTGCATACATAACAATTTTCATTACAGAACTGGAAAGTCCAAGGTAATAGTGACCAAAGCTATAGGAATTATCTTATAATAGTTTTACAAACAAACTTGATCATGAAGATGCATCAATACTGTTAAATGGGGCTTAGCCATTTCCCTTACACTAGAGATATCCTTTGTCTATAATATCTCAGAGTTCAATTTTCTCTATTCTCTGAGTGTGACTTATTTTCTAGCATACAGTACTAAGAAGCCAGGAGAATACAGAACATGGTCATCTTTATATGGAAGTGTTTTAAAACTAGCAACTAATCCCTCTCTTCTGAAAGCAATTGATTAATGCAGGCATCAACCATTTCTGCTGCCGTCACTAACATGAATAAAGCTTCAAGTTTTGGTCTCAGAGAGGATGATTGTACTCTATCTTTAACATATTTTCTAGCTCTTTGGTGCAACCTCTTCAGTATTGTTAATTTCTATTACTGTGAAAGTAGAAGCAGAATTCTAATTCAATAAATAATGGCACATCAATGAGAGATGTAATTATATCAATACGCCTTGTGTATTTTATCTTTAATACTTTATCTTCCTATTTTCCCATTTTGGCACTCTTATTCTGTTTTTCCTTAGTCTATTTAAAACCTGAATAATATATTAAAATAAAATTTCGATTGCATCTTACAACTACCATATTTACTTATTTATACCTCTTTTTCTTTGTTGGTTTTCTCCTTCCTTTTTTCCCTTACATTTTATTTTTGTATAAGACCTTTAAGCACTACACTTTATGTACTGCTTGAATTAGAACTCTGAAGGAGTCCTTTAAATTTCTTACTGCAAAAGGTTCTTGAGTTATTTTGCAAATGAATTCCTTTAGAGATTTTATTACAATTTTTTTTACTACCAGCTTGGCTAGTGTTCCCAAAGTTTCTTATTTATTTTTTAAAATCATACTCTGACTCCAAAAATAAGAAAACTTTAAAAATAAATCATAAACATTTTTTTAATCATTTCAACATTTAATTTGTAAAGTATAAAGATCATAAAAGATATTAAGTACAACCAAAACTATAACATTGCTAGTATTATAAAAAATATACAAAAATAGTAAATGATTGATAGTTTAAGGAACTAAAATTATATCCATAAAGTAATAATATACAGCAAGCTCAGTCCTTTAACTCAGGGTCCCCAACTCCCGAAACATGGCCCACTACCAGGCCGCAGCCCATTCTGCTGAGCTCTTGCACTCACAGCTCCCCCCATGCACACCCACACCAATGAAGCTGTGCATACACATGCATCCATGTCCCTCACGCAAAACCATCCACTCTTCCCCACCCCCCACCCCCTGCACTGGGCCACTGTCAGAAAGTAGAACTTTCTGGAGTTACTATGCAGTTTACAACTTTGTGAATTTTGATGGGATGATCAAATCCACCAATAACAGGGTAACATTGAGCACCCCACTGTGATACTGTAGGACACGTCCCTGAGTATAAAAGGGGCTGTCAACTGTCATTTTCTCTGTGGAGACTCATTTTTGTCTGAGGAGATCGGAGATACTGAGAAGATCCAAGACTCTGAGGAGATATTGGGATCTGACAGACTGAGGTCTGTGTATGAGAAGATATAGCAAAAGGATCTGAGAGAAGATCTATAACCTAAAGAGAAAGGGACTTTCTAAAGAGGTTAGCTATATCTAAGAAGAGGTTATGAGAGGAAGAACTGTGAACCTCTCATAGAGACTTCTAGCTCCTTGAAGGACTATTTAAAAGGAATGAAAGAAGAAAAGACTCTGTAGATATTTACTAATAATATATTTATTGATTGTTCTATTCTGTTATAAATAAATCTGCTTTAATTTGATACAACTTGGCATTGCAATTTATTGAATGACTCTGTGAAATAGATATAGGTTTAAAGATCCAGGACAAATTCAATTAATAATTAACAATTGGTAGCAGTGGGTGGCTAGTTAAACCTATCTATTTTCAAGACATTCAAAAATGCCAACTCTAAAAACTACCAGAAAAAGTGCCAGGGTGATGGCCAGAGCCAAAGCAAGGCTCCTGGCATCACAAAACAGAACAGAAACAGAGTCTGAGACAGCATCAGTAAAAATGTTCCAAACGCCCGCTAAGAAGACAGCAAGTGACGTGGAAAGGAACCTGAAAGCTGTCAAAACCTCTCACTCACTCATGGCTCCAGATCTCTGCAATCCAGCCCACCAGATTGCACTGGAGGAAGCAGTCAGGGCCAGAACTGGGGCCCATGAAGACAATAGACTGGTAAGGGTCACCCAGTCCTGCCCTGAAACCCCCTTAGCTGCTGGCATGACAAGCGCAGAAAGCCAAAAGCACTCTCTTTCGGCTTTCTCACCGAACGAAATGGCGGCCCAAAGGCAGGAGATTCAAAAATCTCACTTTAAAATGGCGCCTGCCACCTTCCTAGCTGAGGAACAGACCCTACCTAGCCAGCATGGCTACAGCTTAAGAGCTACTCTCCTGGCAGTGCCTACCACTGCAGCAGCCCATAATAGCCAGCCAGCCCAAAGGCTGACCCCACCAGCAACGACAGCCCAGCAACAAGCAGAAAACAGCTCACCTACTGAAGAAGAAATCCAAAAGGCCTTAAAAACTCTAACCACGGCCTTTGGAACAAATTTCCTACACCCCCCCAGCCTCCTGGTCTACTCCAAGCTACCCTGAGAAGCCCTGGTCTACTTGCAGCCGAGATGGGGTCCGTTCTACCTGCGGTCATCTAGACGAGCCCCAGGCTACCGC
This sequence comes from Naja naja, assembly GCA_009733165.1. NCBI lineage: Eukaryota > Metazoa > Chordata > Lepidosauria > Squamata > Elapidae > Naja > Naja naja. Next base: position 140,958,943 of record CM019151.1, on the reverse strand, counting down.
AACCTGCAAGGAAGGCTCCCAGCACACCACTCCCTATGCTGCCAACCCCCTGGCCTATGCTAGCACCTTCCAACCCCAGCTGGCCTACCCAGGCACCACCCCTGCAGCTTGCTTACCAGGTCCAAGGTTTTCTGGAGAAGCCCCAATGAAAAGCCTCTTCTCCAGCGTCGTTCCTCTTCAAATGGCCTCTGCACATGCTCAGTCAGGACCTCCCGAGGCAGGCCAGAGGCCTACCTCAGAAGCTCAACCGACGAGCTCCTTCTTCTGCGAAGGCCAAGCCAGAATGAGCTCCGCACATGTGCAGAAGGTTTTTGCTCCCCCTCCCATCTGGGTGGAGCAATTGCTTGCGTCTAGGCCAATAGGAAACAGGCCTGCTGTTACCATACCCCTCCCTTATTGTGCTGACAGGGAATATCAGCACAATGGACAACAAAGTAGCCCTTTTACACAGGGAAATGCTAACTTGTTGCCTTTAGATTTTAATAAACTGTCTGTTTCTGGAAGAAACTTGCATGAATGGGCCAGGGAGATCCAGGTGATACTGATGAGGGAAAATGGGCTTAATTTACTAATAAATCCTCCTCACAAGCCCTGGTCTATGGAAGTAGACATGCTCCACCATAAGATTTTTTGTCTGATTCTCCTTTCAATTGATCCAGCACTTTACTCTAGCATCCCCCATGGACTCACTGTATGTGAACTTTGGGAAATTTTATTTAACATGTTTAATTCTAAGAATTATAACACCACAGCCAGAATTTCCCAAGAATTCCATTTGTCCAAATTAAGGGCTGGAATGGATATCAATGAGCACCTCTGTAATTTAAAGAGGATGAGGGAGTAATTAAATTTAAGGGGGGAACCCGTCTCTGAACGGAGTTTGATAAGTATCATAATTAATTCCTTGGATGCCAGTTGGGACAATTTTATTTCCCAATTGGATAATTCCAACTATAATGGTATATACCTGGAAGTTCTGACTGGCAAGCTCATTGCAGAATTTAATTTTAGAAAAGATAGAGCAACCTTCCATAAAGAAAAGGGGATGACTAGAGGGACTGGAAGTCCCAGCAGGGTAAACACAATTGGTGAGTGCTATGGATGTGGATCAATGGGACATTTTAGGAGGGATTGTCCTAAAGTTGTGGGCCCAAGGACAAATCAAAGGGGACACTCAAACAATAGAATCAGAAAGAGGTCACCCAATCCTAAAAGAAACCCCAAACAAGACATGTCAACCAGAGAAGGGGTAAAGGGGCTATGTAAGCAACAAAAAGAACCAGTACAAGCAAAATGACTTCACAAGTATATCTGAGACGAGTTACCCCAGGCTCACCAAGCAGAAAGCGTGAGCAATTATGGTTGCTAGACAGTGGTGCTAGCAAGCACATGGTTTGTAACAAGCTGTTGTTGACTGACCTGGTTGACCATGATAGCACTGTAACCGTGGCTAATGGCCTAAGAACAAAGGCCACAGGTATAGGGAATGGTATACATGGGCTTGGTAACATTGACAACGTGTTATATGTTCCAAAGCTGGAACATAACTTTCTCAGTATTTTAAAACTCACTGAAAAATGTAATGTAAAAGTGATCTTCTCAGAAGGGGAAGCAATGGTAACCAAGGATGGCAATATGGTGGGAGAGATTATCAGAATCAATAACCTACCATATTACTCCCCCATTACAAAGCTTGAGGAGTCTGGTGCCAGTAACCAGGTCAATGCTGGTGAACCAGATGGTGACTCCCAAGCAGAGCCTGAGGTTGACCATGAGGGATATACACAAGAGAAGGGGAAAACTAATTGTAATGTAAATAAAGCAAACATGTAAGATTTGTCACAGAGCACAGTGATGAACAGTCTAAGGGTGCCAAAACCTTAACCATTGGCAAACCCCTGCACGATGAGTGTGCCCATCTCCTACACAGGAGGATAGGTCACCTCAGTTTCCCAATTGTGCAGAGGCTACCTGAGTGCTCTAGGGGGTTGAATGTAAAAAGTTGTAATGTATTCATGGATTGCTCTGTTTGCAGGGGAGCCAAGTCCAGGGTGAAGCCAGTGCCCAGAAAATCCCAGAGACAATCCAAACACATTTTTGAGCTGGTGCATATGGACCTGGTGGGTCCATTGAAACCCTCCCTCAGTAAGAACATCTACTTTCTCACCATAGTGGACGACCATAGTAGATATGGGTTTGTGGACCCTCTCAAATCCAAGTATCAGACCTTTTCAAAATTCAGGGAATTTTATAATTTGATCCTAAACCAGCACAAAATCAAGATTCAGAGAATCTTGACAGACAGAGGTACCGAGTTCAATTCTAATAACTTCTCTGTCTGATTGAAGGAGCGGGGGATAGTCCACCTTAGGACAGCTCCTTATTCCGCCTTTCAGAACAGAATTTCAGAGAGATGGAATAGTGTATTACAATCAATGATGGGATGCGCCCTTGAGGATGCTGGCCTAAATTTTGCATACTGGGCGGAGGCCATATTGTATGCCAACTACACTCTCAACAGAGTATGGACGAGTGTTGTAGAGAAAACCCCCTATGAGATGGTCTATGGGTGCAAACCTAGTTTAAGGCATCTGCATGTATTTGGGGTGATGGCTGATGTGCATGTCCCCAAGGAGTTAAGGAAGAAAGGGGACAGGAGGTTGATCAAATTAAGATTCATAGGATATGAGCCTGGGTCCAAGGCTTACAAATTTTGTGGAAATAACAAAAGGATTGTCATCTCAAGATCGGCCACCTTCTATGAGAGCACAAACTGGAGCAGAATCCACACCAATGAGATTCTGGCTCCCAAACTAGCCCATGATTTGGCCAGCAAAGATAAAAATGTGTTGCAAACCCCATCTAGTGATGGTAACACATCTGGCTCAGGAGGTGGAGAGGGCAATCTCCAGACCCTTAAGGAATCCTCAAAAGGCAAATAGGAGTGACCCGGGAGAAGGGGCATCCCAAAGTTAAAACTGGTAAAATTAATAGTGATGAAGCTAGTGACAATTTGGACAATTTGGATGATTCAAATTGTGAACAGGAGCCAGTTAGTAGACCAATCTGGACTACTAGAAATAAGAAACCTGAAAGGTTTAATGACTTCATCACTAATGTAATTTTGGCATCGACCACTCCTCAAAGATACGAGGACGTTTTAAAGCTATCTCCAAAAGAGCAGGGAAATTGGCATGCTGCTATGGATTTGGAGATGAACAGCCTCAGGAAGCTGGAGGTGTTCACCCCTGCTAAATTGCCAAAAGACAAGAAAGTAATTGGCACAAGGTGGGTTTATAAGAAGAAGCCACTGGATGATGGGAACTTCTTATACAAGACGAGACTGGTGGCACAGGGATTCTCACAGAGATACCCTGATAATTTTGATGACACCTTCTCACCCACAGTACGCCCTGAGAGTGTAAAGACATCTCTCACCATAGTGGCCATACATGGGGAGAGTGTTCTGCAATTTGACGTACAAACAGCCTATTTGCACTCCAAATTGGACAAAGAAATCTATGTAAGGGCACCTCCAGGTGTAGATCATAGGGAAGATGAAGTATGGCTTCTTAACAAAAGACTCTATGGTCTGAAACAATCTGGGAGAAGGTGGTATGAATGCCTTACCGAGTGTCTAAGGCAAATAGGTTTCACCGCCTCACCAGCTGATGAATGTGTTTTCATCAGGCAGCAAGACAATATCAAGGAAACTGTCCTTGTGTACGTTGATGACATTTTGTACATCAGCAAATCAGAGGAGAGGAGTAAATCCTTCTCTGATCAGGTAAGTAGAAAGTTTGCACTGAAGCCTCTAGGCCAGATTGACAAATTTCTGGGGGTTCAGTTCACAAAAACTGAGAAAGGATTTGAGCTTTCTCAGTGGGATAAAATCTTAGATTTGATTGACAGGTCCAACATGGCAGAGGCCAAGCCCCTGTGACACTCACAATGCAAACAGATTTCCCAAGAAACTTGTATAGTGATAGTGAGGATTTTGTACACAAAACTATGTACAAATCCGTATTGGGCTCACTCTTGTATATAGCAGGTTGGACTAGGCCTGACATCAGCCTATCTATAAATATCCTAGCTAGGCACTCTGAAAATCCCAGACAAATACATTGGACTGGTATCAAGAGGGTTCTTAGATACCTTAAGGGCACAGTGAATCTCTCACTCTTACTTGAGCCTTATGTTTCCGAAATTCTACACCCACTCTGATGCCGATTGGGCAGGTGATACCAAATCAAGGAAGAGTATTTCAGGTTATATTGTATATCTTAATAACTGTCCAGTACATTGGTACTCCTTTGGTAAGCAAAAGTTAATGCCACCTCAACAGCTGAGGCTGAGTACACATGCTTGTCTAAAGTCTCCAACAACCTAGTATGGTTCGATGAACTCTTGAAGAGTTTATGGAGAGAACCCAAATACCCTATAATTATCCACAAGGATAATCTTGCAGCAATTGAAATTTCAAAAGCTGAAGTCGAGGGCCACAGATCACGCACATAGACATAAAATATAAGCATACAGTTGTCTAAAAACAGGTTTCATAAAGACAATATATAATGAAACGAAGGAACAAATCGCTGACAT